>JAEQBH010006806.1:0-298555 GCA_016808115.1 Tetrastigma voinierianum
CCTTAGCTTTAAATGATTATAAGGACATAGTGTCAAATATGAAGTTATGACCCTGAAAAAATTAGTAATACAAACTGTCATCAGAAAATCTCCAGAATGACTAGTCAAGAACAGAAATGCCATAACTTGAGTTTGGATGATCCGATTGGATTGATTCCAATTCTTAAGTAAACTAGATTCATAAAGGAATGAGAATATATGAATGAGGTGTGATCTCATAGACATCATACTTCATAAGTATATAAAGTGCTATATGTATTGTGCCATGAAACAAGGAAAGAGAAATGCAATATGTATAGATATGTTCATAAAACATGAATATGATATTTAATATAGGATATGTCATAAGATACAGATAAGTCATAAGATATGATATGATAAGTCACAAGATATGATAAGATATGATAGGATATGTCATAAGATACGATAGTCTAAAAGTAATACACAATTTATAGGCATGATACGAACATAAGATTATATGTTGTGAACATATGATTGTCATACATGAACGAATAGATGGAAATACTTATAGAAATATAGAAAGTATATGAACAGAGATAAAGACATGATAGGAATATGTAACGATAAAATATACGACAGACATACCGAAAGGAATAAGATGGAACATGCGTTAGGAACACAGCTATAGAAAGCATAAAATGATAAGAAATCGAATCTAGGAGATAAAGAGTTAATGACAAAAGATGTGAATTTATAACATTTGCATGTAAATGATAAAGAGATATGACTATATGTATTATATAGATATACTTGTAACCGTAATATGAAACTACATATATGAGAACGAATACGCAGTAAAGTGATGATAGTATATATGCATATAATTATGATAACAATAAGTATTCATGCCATGCAGATGTACGTAAAATGGCCAAAGTCACGTCCCGCTAGACCTGCAGGATGATAGCATGCCTATAGGAAAGATGCACACGCCGCAGCGATATTCCATAGACAGACATTGAGGCCCCGCGCTTCGTCAATGATATAGATCCCGTTTGGATCGTGGCCCCGCAAGTGTCACCATAATGGGATGCAGATCACCGTCGCATGCTAAGATGGTACCTTCGTACCAATAGCAGTGGCATATGGGTCACCGTCAGATGCTGACGATACCTTCGTATTAATATACGCAGATCACTCCGCTTGCATGCTGATAGTACCTGGGGTACACATAGCTCGTGATCCGCTTCTAAGGTATTTGCATGAAACCAAAAAGGAAATGACATGATATGTGAAGCATAAAGATCGCTGGCGCGACGAAAGTATAGATACATAAGAACAAGAGGTAATGTACAAGATGACAAGACATGAAAAGTATATGAACAAGACAAGATAAGAAAGAGGTGCAGTGATAAGTATACAAGTACAAGAAATAAAGTGTAATGACACGAAATAAATATGATGATAAAGTATATGAAAAGCTATTATGAAAAGTACAATATATGAAAGTTAAGAGTATACGAATATCACATGAAAGGATAGTATATGATGATAAGATGAAAAGCACAAGATATGATTATCATATGAAAAGTATAACAGAAAACAATATATGAAATGAATAGTACATGAATAGATATATAAAATAGTAGGCACCACAGAATATAGTATATAGAAAAAGGCAAGTATAAAAGAAAATGATAGAAAGTAGATAAAAGAGAAAGGTATATGAAAAGTATAGTATATGGAAAACATAGGAAAATATAGTACATGAAAGTATCATATGAAAGCATACAAAAGTACCGTATATGAAAAGTAAAAGAATGTAGATAAAAGTACAGGACAGTATAAGATAGGTTATATGAAAGTATACGAGATATGAAAGTATATGATACAAGCACAAAGATACAAACATGAAAGGAAATGAACATGAAAGGAAATGAACATGATACATAGATATGTAAAGCATAGAAATCAGAATATGAAAAGTATAGATAAAAGATATGCCAAAGACATAGAATATGTACTAAAGAGATTGACATGCAATAGGCAAAGTATATGTGAGAGATGTAAGTAATTAAAGTTATAGAAATCAGATAGATAGATGATATGCATATGTATGTGTTCGTGGATGTCGCCATTGGTGGTTGTCCACGCGATACCCACCAAGTCAGAAAGTTCTAGCGACTTTGCATTCAACTCGTGTAGGTACGTACAGAAGACAAGGATAGAGGATATGACATTCCACATCAAAGAAGAAGGCCGACTCAGAGATAGGTGCTCACCACACGTCTCGCACTTCGATGTTTTGTAATGTAAAATGCATATGTATAGGTAAAGGGACTCTTGTGTATATGCTAAAAGATGGATTATGCATTTTTCGACACCACTTCTGGTAGTTCTTTGTATATGTAAATGATTTTTGTTATTACGTAAATTATTTGTATACCCACAGTACATGTACACCCAGAAAGAACAGTCAATAAGATCCCAAGATACAAGACAAGATAGTACAAGATAGTATAGATAGGCTCGCGCTCGACTTCTCGTCGATCCGCCTAACGGCCTGACCAGGATCTGGTGTGACATGGTGACTGATAAACACACCGATAATCTAAGTATATGTTTTCTCTTGCAAGAACATCAATGAGTTGAAAGTCTACTTTATAATTTACAGTTACTTTGTCTACCATTGAAGTAGAGTACATGGCATTGATCGAGGCTATAAAGGAGGTTACTTGGTTAGAAGGACTACTAGAGTAGTCGACTTGCGAGTACTGATAGAATGATAGAATATGGGGCATGTACTAGAACAATCAGGGTAAGTACCAAAAGAGTGATATAATTTTGGCAAGAACATTAGAAATTCGTGCGATTACCAAAAAAGCAATCGAATCAGAGCATGTACTAGAAAAGGTTCCGGACGATTACCAGAAGAGTTATAGAATCTAGACAAGAACAAAAAGAATCGGAGCGAGTGCCGAACACATTATCAAATATTCTAATAGTCAAAGTGTTATTTGTTTAGCAAAGAATCCAGTGTTCCATGTTCATACGAAACATATTGATATTCTTTATCATTTTGTTCAGAAGATTATTAGTGAAGGACGAATCTTACTTCAAGAGATTGGGACTGTTGAGAATCTCGTAAATATGTTGACTAAGGTGGTAACAATGATCAAGTTCAATTATTGTTCGGATGTGATCAATATTACGAAGTTTGATTGCATCGTTGAGTGCATTTGAAGACGTTGCTGAAAAGAAAAGTTTCGAGGTGTGATTGACATATTAGTCAAAGTGGAGATTTGTTATTTTGTTTTATATGCAATCCCACATCGGTAATGTGGGTTTTGCTTTCACCCCTTATTCTATAAAATAGTTTTTTCCTTTTTGTAATATTTACATTTTCCCCCCTCTCTACTCTTAGTATTTATAGTATTGTTTAAATTGTTTAGATATTTATTTTTTGACTAAATTTCTTAAGAAATTGATTTATGACTCAATAATTATCTTGAATTAGTGAAAGTTTATATCCAACCTGGTTAAAAAAAATTTTGGTATCTTTCCTTTTCGGCCTTTTAATTGTATTACTTCTTGTATTTGTATTTATATCAAAAGTCGTTAATTATTTGATGCATAGTGACAAGAAGGGGGAAACGCAAGTGAAGGTTCTCACCTTTTCTCGCATCCACCCCGCGTCCTGACAGACTGTATAAACTGCTTTTCCCCTTTTCTCTTTCATCAATGGCTGGCTGCGAGTGCTACCCCTCCAGCTATTATTTACGTTTCTCCCCTCCAGCTATTAGTTCTTTAGGCAAGTCTTTGTTTTTGTTTCAATAAATAAATAAATAAATAAATAAAATCTAAATATTTAGATTTTTTGCGTGATTAAAAATAATATGTCACTTTACGTAAATAAATTATTTTTTTATTAATAGATGATTCATTATACAAATGAATATGAATAAATTTTTTTATAATCATGGAAAGTATAAAAGTCCCTTCAATGCTCCTAAGCTAGATTATTATTATTATTACTTATTATTTTGAATTAAAAAACCGAATATTTAATTATTTATATTTTATTTTTTAAACTGATTTTAATTAAAAATAAATAAAACAAAATTGGGTTTTTCTGGGGGTTTAAAGAAGTGTTGGTATTTTCAAATTCAAAAAAAAAAAATTAAACGGTAAATTTTTTTTGGAAAATAGGAAATTTAAATCCTCTTTATGACATTTTGGAATAACTAAACGAGAGGGTTGGATTTCTCGAATTTTGGAGGTTGAAAAGAAACATGTTTAGTTTTGAAAGAATATTAACTAATTAATTAATCAAGGTGGGTGGGGGGTAAAGCTGTCATGTGTGAAATTACGAAATTAGGACTGGGGATGTAGAGATGGAGTCACGTTATCAAAGGTTTCACATCAGGTCTATTTATTTAGTCTGGAATTCGGAATCCCATTTCCATTTCTCATTTCTGATTTCTGAATTCTGATTTCTGATTTCTTCTCCGCGCATACGCACGCGGTTTCTACTCTCTGTTGCAGACGCAGACGCAGACGCAGACGCAGACGCAGACGCTCTAAAGTAAAATCTAAATACCATTTCCAACCAAATCACTGCTATTCTTCCAAGTTCCGACCCCCTCCACTCCAACTCTATTCTATACCAATGGCTGATCGAGTTCACCCCTCTGTATCTTCTCCTTCTCCTCATCCTCCACCCGAAGCCACCCCCAACCCTCCGGAGAAGTCCCTCCCCCCGGCCGGGACATACGTCATCCAGATCCCCAAGGACCAAATCTTCCGCCATCCCTCTCCCGACAACGCCCGCCGCTACCACAAGTACAGTAGCCGGAAGCCTCGTCGGAGCTGCTGCTGCTGGTTCCTCTCCCTCGCCGCGCTCCTGATCCTCTTACTCGCCATTGCCGCTGGAATTTTCTACCTCGTTTTCCGGCCGGAGGCACCGAGCTACTCCGTCCAGGACATCTCCATCACCGGCTTTAACGTCTCCTCCGAACCGCCGATATCGCCGGGGTTCAATGTGACCGTCAGAGCCGAGAACCCGAACAAGAAGATCAGCATCTACTACGAGAAAGACAGCTCAATTAGAGTCTACCACTCCGACGTTAACTTGTGTAACGGCGTCCTACCGGCGTTCCACCAGCCGTCCAGGAACGTCACAGTTTTCCAGACTAAGCTTAAGGGTTCCGGAATCGTTTTGACGAGTGCGTGAAGGAAACTTCTGTTGAATCAACAGCGTCAAGGGAATATTCCGCGAAGCTGAAGCCGGAAAGCGCTGGTATGATCATAATAACCCGTTAAGACATGGACGATAACCGTCAAAGTCTCCTGTGACGTCACGGTTGATAAATTAACGGCGGCATCGAAGATTGTTTCCAATGATTGTGATTTCAGTGTAAGACTTTGGTAAATGTTAAGGAATCGATGATTGTGAAATACATGTATTTTGATGTAGATTGTATTGATTATTTTTGAAGAATTGAGGGAGGGAGGAGGCACACATGTTACAGATTGATTCTTGAATTTATATCACACCATACAGCTGCATATGTTGAAATTCAATGGTTGGTTCTAAAAGCATTATTAGATTGATTTTTCTCATTCCAATAATTTATAAATTTGGGGAAAAAAAATTTTCTTACATTGTTTGCGGATTTGTTTTGTAGCGAGCTGAAAAAAATCTGAAACCCGTCCTGTTGTTGATTATCGAGAATACAAGGGAAAATGACAGAAATAGAAAGAGAAAAAAAAAGTGGATGAAAGGAAAAAGTGAAAAAAAAATTATTATGAAGGGTACAAAATTTGCCTGAACGGTGTGAAGTAGAACAAAAGCCTATTTTTTCGGGCAATAACATGTTCAAAATTACCTTCTCAGTTTATTTTTTCTGTTCAAAATTACCTTATCAGTTTCTTTTTTCTTCTTAAAGACTTATTCGCAATGATATATATATTATATTAATTAATTTTTTTATTTATTTAACAATTGTTATTTCTTAAGTTATTTTCACTCATATGATAAAATTAATGTTTTAAAAATTGGATGGATCGGGAAGCCTTTTCCAGTCTGATTTCCTCTTTAAGTTGGATTGATATTGAACCGAAGTTAAATCGTTCGAACCGAACGATCCAATCAATAAATCGTCCAAACTGGACGATTTTGATTGAAACTGTCTTTAAATTAATGGTTCTCTTCAAACATATCTTCTCAGGCATCAAATCCCGCTTTCTCTCTCCTGCCCAATGTGTCAAACACGTTCTCCCAAGCAATCTCATGATTTTTTCTTCTCTTTCCAAGCACGGGTTAGAACTCATAACAAATAGTAGCCAAACAAGGCAATCATTAATACATGGAAATCAAAGAAGCCTGTGCCCTTTGAGTTCACGTTTGGAGTAGTTGAAAGAGGTTTATATCCTTTTTTTTATTTTCCGTGGGAACAACGTTTGATAAAACTGTTTCTCCAAAATGCTATTGAATTGTTTAAACATAATCTAAACAAAATAAAATGTATTAAACCAAAATAAATATATGATATTACAGTATTATTCTTAATAAAATTTAAAATATTAATTTATTTATATAAAATAAAATAAATAATATTTTAAACATTATTAATTATAATACAAAATTTTAACAAAATAAAATATATTGATATTAAAATAAATATATTTATATACATTAATTTTCTTTCATTTTTAATATATTTTTATGTACACATATTTTTCTTAGTAAAAATTAAAATATTAATTTCTTTATATAAAACTGAATAAATAATACTTGAAATATTATTAAATATACATTTTAAAATAATTTTTAATTTAAATAAAATATAAATGATATATTTATTACATTACCGATTCGACCATTGTCTAACCATTGTCTAACCAACGGTTTGATCATTGAACTGTGAACCAATAAATTTTTCAATTCGATTTTCAAAATATTAGATAAAACACTCAACTTTTCAAAATGGTAGGACATAGGAAGAGTCTTGGTTTCAAGTTTCCTTGGGAACAATTAACTATATTTTGTAACTTAAATGTTTAGCCATAAAAAAAATGCTATTTCTTTAGTTAGAAACCTTATGAGTTTGTACTTTTGAAATTTAAGTAGACATGTTAACATTAATCTACTTGTTATCTTGTAGAACTAAATAATGCGTTAATTTTTTTATCTGTGTGTGTGTGTGTGTGTGTGTGTGTGTGAAATGTGAATGATAGAGGAGGATTTCATCTTTTATCTCCATAACATTCGCACTAATTATCAAGAGTTAAACTTTATACTAATTTGGACCACCAATATGTTCATAATTGTCAAAAGAAAAAAAAAAGTAAGAAAAAAAAATTCTCATATTTAATTCTATTAAAAGTAAAAAGTCAAATCAAATAGACCAATATGATTTGTAATTTCATAATTTATTTAAATCATTAATATTATATCACGAACACAATCAGTAACAAATTTGATAAAAACATATAAAAATAATTTATTAACTTTTAATTTTATTTATTTTTCAATTGTCTAAACATCTCCAACCAGCTCCATTTGATAAGACTTCATGGCATGACCCATATTGGCCAAGTCCAAGAATCTACGCTGACCGGTCAATGGCCAAGACTTCAGGCCTCAAATTTATATATTATAAATTATATATAATAACGCTTTTAAGGGGAAAATTATTATTAAAAAACTTAAACTCGCTAACTTTGTGATTTAAATCTTAAAAAAAAACTTATTAACTTTTATTTTAATTGTAATTCTAAGTTTCGGATAACTCAAATATCAAAACGACGCTGTTTTCGCGGCATTATAAGTTGATAAAGACGGGTTCGAGTTTTGTTTAAATTTTAACTACAAACTAAAACGAAGCTTGTAACATTTAAAAACAAGTTTTGCTCAAAATTTAAATACAAAAAGCTTATGAAGCTTACGTACCAGTCCCTTACCATTGCCGCCAAGGAAGGCTAAGGCCATAAGCCTTCAGGAGGCGCTATCTTGGATTAAATCTCTGAGCTTATCCCAAGTGGTGGTGGAAATTGATGCCAAGGTCTTGTTTGATGTGCTCAACGCTCCACCAGTTGCAGTTTCTGTTGGAGTTTTATTTCATTTGAATGAAATTTAATCCCACCTTTTAAAAATGGATGAACGGACATATGTGAAACATTCAAATCTTTTAATACCTTAATGAGTTTTATTCTGTCCGTTCATGCGTGAAACCGTTGAAACTTTATGATTCATCATTCGTTCTCCTCCCAATAAGCTTATAAATAGAGAGTTTTGACTCTTTTGTAGGAAGAAAGAAAAACAAATCTTTTGAGATTCTCTTCAAGATACTATCTAGATTTTTTTTCGTCCCTAGTGATAGAGTTACGAAGTTCATCAGATGCCAAGAGGATCACGACAAGGATATAGCGCTTATGGGCCATTATTTAGTGATCGTTGTATCTATACAAACATCGAGTCATTCCCTGAGCACCGTGAGCGAGAGAAATGAATTTGCTTTTAATGAGATCGTTGTCAGCAAGACCATTTAATTATCTTCCGTAATTTTGTTTCTTTGTTCTCTTCCTCACCTTCGCTTCTATTGTACTTGTATAGCTCTCTATTAACAATTTTAAAACTGAAGTTGAGAATCAACTCAACAAAAAAATTAAAATGCTTAGAAGTGATCAAGGTGATGAGTATGAATAGTCAATTGTTGACTTTTGTGCTATGGGATTATACATGAAACTAGAGCACCTTACTCGCCTCAATCCAATAGAGTAGCTAAGCGAAAAAATCGCACTCTGAAGGAAATGATGAATGCAATGTTGATAAGTTCAGGTCTACCATAAAACGTGTGGGGAGAAGCCATCTTGATTACTAATTACCTTTTGAATAAGGTTCCTAAGAGGAAAGCAGAAAATACTTCATAAGAGTTATGGAAAGGAAGAAAATCATCCTATAAATACTTGTGAGTGTGGGAATGTCTAGCTAAAGTAGCAGTTCCTCCACCTAAAAATGTGAAAATATGACCTAAATCTATTGATTGCATTTTCATTAGGTATGCACATAACAGTGGTGCTTATTGATTCCTTGTCCATGAATCAAATATCTCTGATATTCACAAGAACACGATAATGGAATCAAGGAACGCAACACTTTTTGAAGATGTATTTCCTTGTAGATCCAAAGAAGAGCCAAATTCATCAAAACGAGGGCTTGAGACTATTCACAAAAATAGTCGAGATGGAAATAATGATGATGAGGTAGAACCCAAACGCAATAAAAGAGCAAGGACAAAAAAATCTTTTGGTCCAGATTTTATGATGTGCTTGAAAGGGACCTCAAACCTTCAAAGGGGCAATGAACTCTTCAGAGAGTTTCATATGGAAAGAGGCCATGAAGAGTGAGACTGATTCTATTCTACAGAATCATACTTGGGAACTAGTGGATCTTTCACCAAGGTGTAAACCTCTAACTTCTAAGTGGGTTTTCAGGAAGAAAAGAAAAGTAGACGGAACAATGGACGAGTATCAAGCCAAACTTGTGATCAAAGGCCATAAACAACTGGGTCTTACTATTTTAATACAAATTCTCTGTAATGAGAATAACCATAAGGTCGGTAGCTTGCAATTACCGTACTAAGAAATCTTAAAGTACACCAATGAATGTAAAAACAATCTTCTAAATAGAGATTTAGGATGAAGGAATTTGCAGGATAACCCGGGCAGTTTTTTGCTCTAAGACAAGAACGGGCGTCCAGAATTCAAGAAAATCATCAGGATGTGGCTAAAACAAGCACCAAAACAACAGATTTAGGAAATTTGATTAATGCCACATGTCACATGATCGTAAAATTAATGAACAGATTATGTGTGTATGTCAAAGGCATATAAAATGGATATGTCATTGTATGTTTGTACTTAGATGACATGCTTATTGTTAGTAGTGATGATAAGATGATTACATTTACTAAGAACATGTTGAATTCAAGGTTTGATATGAAAGACTTAGACTTATTGTTAGATGTTATATCGTGATAAAATCAAAAGAATATAAGGATTCATTCAAAGCCACCACACTACGCCGATAATATTCCCAAAGTTTGACAAAGATAATTCGTATAGCTAGAACATAGCTAAATGTAACCTACATTTCCTCCAAGAATTAAAGTAGAGAGTTGAGCCAAGAGACAACCCAGACAATAGATAATTCCATCGCCCAATGAGTTGTACAAAACTAGACATAACCTATGCAGTCAATAAACTAAGTAGATACACAAGTAATTCTAGAGCCAAGCATTGGCAAGGAATTATGAGAGTATTAAAATACTTAAGGTTTACTCATGATTATGGATTTCATTATTCTAGATATCATGTGGTACTTGAATGATACAATGATGATAATTGGATATTTAATGTTAAAGACTTAAAATCCTATAGTGGTTAAGTGTTCACATTGGGAGGAGCAGAGTCTCATGGAAATCCTCGCAATAAATAGCATATCGTCAACCCACACGCGGCATTATATCATAGCAGAATACGCCGCCACTCGATCTGGAGGTATCTAGCAACGAAATCGCACTCGCCGCGACGCATCCATCGACAAATAAGATGACACGGTGAATTTAGATATATCGCCGACACGTCTCATTGTGGTTAACCGACCCTAATCCAGTATATCCCATTATGTAGATCTATGACGGTTGCATCGCAACCCAGGTTAACGAGAGTTATTGAAACACTCGTGAATGAAGACTTGAAGTCAAACGCGAATACACGACACCTAACCTAATCGACGGGGAGATCCTAAGATCTAGGTTCAAAAGTGACAACTAAATTGTAACCGACTTGATTTGACTGTGTGGATCGAGATCTCCGCATTTTGCACCCTACCTTGCTTTTTGATCTTAGGAATAACCAGATCTTTTCTTAAAAAAAGAAGTATGAGGTTAAAGATCTGGCATAAAAGAAATTTTGGCTTACACTTAAATGAAGGCTATCAAAAACATGATGGATTTGAACTCCCTCACCCAAACTTTTAATTTTTTTATAACTAAGTATTTTTGTTACAGTTCGTATAAACAATTCCGCTGTGGATTCGAGCCTAAGACACCTTCCCTCCTTGGATGTTTAATATTTTTAAACTTTGAACGCTCTATCAATTGAGTTAGACATATGATAACGGTTATATGATTTATAGTTTCCTAATTAAAAAAAAAGGGTAACATGTTATATGATCGTTGCAATTAAAAATTTTATTCCCCCAATTTTTGCATATAAATAGCCTCATTTTCACCAAATTCACACCAATTCTTGCAATTTCTCTTCTTTTATTGTTTCTCACATTCTTCTCAATATTTCAATTTTTTTTTCCCATTTTTTTCAAATTACATAATATTATTGGTAGTAAATCAAGACTCATGGCTCCAAGAGTTTGGAATTGTGAAAGGATTTCTATTTTGGTCCTCTTGAGTAACATTTCACTCCTATTTTTTTATATTTGTTGTACTTTATTTATATTTATTATTTTATTATCTTTAGTAATAATATTTTATTAATAATTTTAATATGAATAGTGCATTTTTTCTTTCTTCTCCATATGAGTCAATAAACACAAAATTTACTTTAGATAAGTGAATTTTTCTACATAGTATAAACACTTAGAAAATAATAAGAAATAAATAAACCAAAATGTAAAATTTGTAGCAAACTTTTAGTTGTGAATCAAATGTACATGATAATCTAAAACATAAAATTGTAAAATTATATAAAGTAGATATTATAACTTATATAATTATATTATATATATATATATATAGTAATAAATTTACTATTTAAAAAATATTTATTACTATATAATAAGAGTTGAACAACCTTTAATATGATAGAAACTCATGATTTTAGAACAATTCAAAAAGCTATTAATCCTTGATTTAGGGACATGTATAAAAGATTGTTAAAGATATATTATGAAATTATACACAAAAAAATAAATAAATAAAACTTTATTACAAATTTGAAGGAAATATTTATTTAATATATGATATTTGAATATCTTTAATCATAATAGTTTTTTATATTGCTCATTATATTGATTTTGAATGAAAATTAAACAAAAGAATAGTCAAAGTAAATTAAAAATACTCCACATAAGCAGCATCTAAAACCCTAGTCTTTTCTAAACTTTCTCCTCTAGCCACTCATCTTCCTTTAGCAAAGAGGGGTGATTTTTTTGTTATTTTTAACCTGAAATGACCCTCTACACATCTTTATATCAATCACTTTCTTAATAAAGCGGTTATCCTACATATATCTAAATTTTATTTTGTTTTTCGTGATTTTGTCATCTTCACAAGTGTGCTGCGATGTCACATCTATGCGCTGCTTACGCCGTTGTCTTGGTATAATGATTTTTTTTTTTTTTTATCTTGAGCGGCGCTTTTATTTACTTACTTTGATCGATTTAGGATGTAAGCAAAGCATATTTGATCCGCTGTTATTAAAAAAAAAAAAAGAGACATACACACAGATAACTAGAAATGTAGGTATCAGAATTACTATTATCAAATTTGTAAAGATTCAACCAATTTAGTTACTGACATTAACCCTAAAAAGGTTGCTTTCATCTTCTACATGAAGATTTTATATCTTTCTTAATATCGATGTATTACTAGTTTAAATCAATAAAATTATTTTATTTCAAAAAACTCAAGAAAGAACGACATAAAAATTTAATAATCTATATAAATGATGAAACATATTTGTTATTCGATAAAATATTTACAATAAGATCGAATAATGTTTAATAATATGCATCAAGATAGGACAAAATATTATGTTAGATTATTTCACACATATATGAAAAAGAAAAAAAATATTATAAAATTGATTATTATAAAATGGATTAAAAGTCGATAGTAAATTAGAAACATTGCATATATATTAATAGTATGTAAGAAAATACGATTTTTTTTTCTACACAAAATGTCAAATATGAAATGAAAAAATATAAATTTAGATATATAAGATAAATTCTTTGAAGTTATAAACTTTATAAAATATTACAAGATTTAAAAGTTGTACAACCATATTATGATTGACTAGTAATGATTGCGACATGTAATCTGACATTAAACGATTACATGATCGGCTGACAATACGTAACTTCTACTCGCAAGACATTTTCTTGTGAAATTTTTTATTTTTCAGTAATACTTTTGTGGATGCTAGATATCTAATTTCACATCGAGTCATTAGGCAAATAACTAATATTTATATCAGACTTAAAACGCTTCAAGTTTTGATATTTTTAATACACAAAAATTTTCTGATGGAAAATTAAAAATATAGGGATAAATACCTTCAAATTTTTTATTGATTTAATTGTTGACCCAATTTAAAATTCAAGCTTTTGATGAATGGTCAAAATTATTTATTTTGATGATCAAATAAAAATTGAAGAAATAAAAAATGAAATAAATTCATTACTACTTAATTTATATAATCATTACAAAGAAAAATATGATAATGATTAAGTTCTATTAAATCATCATTCATATCTACAAGTTCCTCACATTTTTATAAAAGCGCTTTAGAAATATTTAAAAGTATATAAAAGAAAACAACAACTAGCTCTCCAAATCATGCATATGATATAAATAAAAACAACAACTTGCATATGATGCAATAACTGTGTCTATGAGTACAGTAGCATCAAAAGTTACTATTTGATAACTGTGTCTATGCACGTAATGCAATTGAAAGAATATACAAGAATTAAATTAACGCACAGGAGAATGTATGATTCGTTCCAGAGCTGAACAGTGGTCAATACGGAGTCTTTAAAATTATCAAGATCTTCATAGATCCAAGATGGTTCCTGGTAATCACGCTAGAAAGTAATTATTTAAATATTTCATTAAATTGATAATTGTATTTTTTTGTTATTTAAAAGTATAGATGATTGACAAATAAGTTCGTTTAAACTTCTTTTTTTGTCAATCTAATTGAGATATCATTATTTTGTAGTAATGTAAACTTTTCTTACGTTTCTAATATTACTTCATAAATCAATGAATAAAACTTCAGAAAAGGTATTTTCTATTTTGAATATTGTTCAACATACTTTTCATTTATTTTAAATAAAGAAAAGTATTAAGTAATGGGCCTATGGGTGAGTTGAAAGCCTCCTGACGCTAAAATGAAACCCGTAACCCAACCCACTTGAGCCAGGCTAGGCCAGAATCAGACCATAAAAGCCGGGGGGGTCTTTTGGAGATAACTCAATTTTTTTCCTTTCTTTCTTTTTAAGTTTATGATCTTCGAAACCAACCATTACTGTAAGTAACCTCTTCTCCTATAAAAATAAATAAATAAAGGCCCTATAAACTGGGTTCTACAATTACTTACTGTACTGTTCGGGGTTATAACCACTTCTTACAGGATGAATTTGGGCTGCAAGCTGATATATAAAACAAACAAAAGACATGATTATGATGGTGATCTCAACCTCTGAAAGCATTTATATGGAACAAGAGGGGAAGTAGAATTCTAGCTCAGTTCTTGTTCTATCATGTTTACAAAAACTCCATACAGCCTCTGTTTCCACTGATCACCTTCCTTTCTTCCAACCCATTTATTTTTCCTATCCAATTAAAATCACTCCTATCTCTTATTATTATTTTTATTTTTATTTTGATTATTTATTCTCATCTTCATATACAACCTTCCATCACTTCCACCTTCACACTTAACCTTTTATCCAACACCACCACCCTCCTTCTGCCCCCCCTGCCTAAACAACATTGTTATTATTAACTTGGGACAAGATTTGCTTGCGGTCTTTGATGGCCTTCTCCAGATCTCCATACTCCTTCACTGATAATTCTGCAAAGTTATTCAACTGGAAGAGAAAGCCCACCAAGCCTGACCGGAAACGTTCAAACCCAACGACATAGTCCACTGCAGGAGCTTCATCCCTCCTCAGTATATTAAGATCTGGGTCTGTCAAATGTGGGTGATTCATACCCTTCTTGTCTTGGCTCTTCTCTTGCCGTGGTAAGAAAGAGTCCGTTTCGGATGCTAGAACCTTTTATGGAATTCAGATTTCCTTTGTAGAAATCGATTCATATGTCCAATTGTTACTGCATGTGACATATATGGGTGGCCCAGAATCTCTCAGTTGTGGTGATTTCATTCCTTTTTCTCCTGATGATTGTTCTGAACCGACACACATTTGAAAAGCCATCCGTTTATAGCCTGCAATAGATTTTGAGCATCAGAACCATTTTGCAAAACGAAAGATATAACTAGTCATTTTTCAAGATGGATGGTGAATTGCCGGTGTGATTCTGACTGTACAGAGATTTTGAGTTGCCATTGGTATATGTGTTCGAGATGATCTGATACTGAAAGGCTGTGGTATTCAGCATTTACCTCCCACATTCGACTTAACCTGGTGATAGAAGGTTGAATCAGTTGAAGCTCAAAGTTGTTGAATTTTAGACACCCATTTCACAAATATCAGGAATATAAGCACTGCATATGGAAATGGAAACACAACAGAAAAAGAAAACATCAGCTTTACTCAAATATTTAAAAGCAGCTCCTTCCCTTCATGGTTGCCTAGAGAGTGTATCATAGACTGGCACAAATCACCACTGCATACTGATATGCAATTATTTTATGGTTTAGACTTCAGAGAGAAGAACTAAGATATTTGAAGAATTTAGAAGATGGTTGTTTTACGTGTGCGGTTCATTTGGTCGGAGAACTGTAAAAGAGAATAGAGTATATATGGAGATGATATATGAATGTCACTTATGAGAAGGCGTTAAAAGTAGCAACTAAGACGGAAACACTCACCCCCTCAAAACTATATAAGAAACAGCTAGGATGTAAGAAAAAAAAAAATCCTACCTCACTAACATCCCGCCTAATCAATAAACTCAGCTATAGTCGAATCACCAATAAATATAGATAATTTGGTCTCCAACCAAAAAAGAACAAACAAAATATGTCATCAACCTCTTGTTAGACACCTAACAGTGAAATCACAGAAACAGAAACAAAACAAATCAATAATATTTCCTTTATCGATGTAGAAACTAAGAAGAGTTAAGAAGGAATGAATTTTGTATTTTTCATTGAGTCATCATACAGATAGGATATAAGGAAGGTTGAAACATACACTAAGTAGCATGATCTACCTTCCCAATGGTTAATCCCATAAGTATCCTAAAAATACAAATCCAATATGTTAACGTGATGATACATACTATAACACTCCCTTCAAGTCAAGATGACGTTAATCATGTCCAACTTGTTACATAGGCACCAACCCTTGGCCTCCACTGTAGAGCTCTTGTGAAGGATATTAATCAATTGCTCTCCGCCTTCACGCATCCCGTAAACTAAACCGAGTTGTATTTTCTCACAAACGAAATGACAATCTATCTTTGTGTTTAGTTCATTCATGGAAAACAGGATTAGAGGCAATATGAAGAGCACCCTGGTTGTCACACTAGAGCTTTGCTGGGACTGAGGTTTTAATACCGACTTCCGCCAAAAGTTGATGGAGCCACATAATCTCGTATGTAAATTGTGGCCATCGCTTCCACTGCATTCCACTAGACGCCATTTCTTACTCTTCCATAAACCATAGATTCCTCCAACAAACACATAGTAACCCGAAATAGACATTCTGTCCTCCTTAGATCCTGTCTAATCAGCATCCGTAAAACACTCAAGTCTATTATGCCCATGATTACTATATAAAATACCATGTCCCGGAGCTCCTTTCAAGTAGCATAGAATCGTCGGCTGCACACCCAATGATCAATTGTTGTAGAAGACAATGCATTGGCTTACAACACTAATAGAGTATGGCACATCGTGGTGTGTTATCAGAAGGTAGCTTCACTTCCCAACCAAATTCTATCTCTCGGGGTTCGCACTGGCTCTCTGGCAAGAAGTGCTGTGCCATAAGGGACTGCATGGCTTTGGCTGCCAATTTTCCTATTTCCTGCATAATAGATCCAAAGACATATTTTGGTGAGTTAAGGAAGATTCCACGCTTGTGTCTTCATAACTTCAACACCCAAGAAGTATTTCATTCTAAGTCCTTGTTAAATCGCCATAAGAAGAACTCGAGTGAAGATATACCCTACCATATCATTCCAGAATGATAATATCATCAACATACACACCAACAAGATGATATCGGGTTGAGAAATCTCACAAAGACATAATGATCGACGGTTTCTTCTCGCATGCCAAATTTCAATCATCACCGAACATGCTAAACCATGCATGGGACTTTGTTACAAGCCATATAATGATTTTCAAGACACAAATCCTACCACCTCCCTTAGCAATAAACACGGAGGTTACTCCATAAACCTCTTCTCAAGATCACTTTTATGAAGAAAGGCATTTTTAAATGTTTGGTTGATGGAGGTCCTAGCCATGCAGGGTCGCCAGAGATATAAAATACCAGAGTCACTAAGAAACTGGTATAGCGGTATCAAAAATCCACCCCATAAGTCTGAGTGCATACCTTTAGCAACAAGATCGGCCTTCAAACCCAGCATGGATCCATCGAGATTAACTCTTTGATCAGAAACACTCATCCACAACCAATGGGCTTTCTTCCAAGAAACTACCAAGTCCCAAGTACCATTATCAATCAAGGCATCCATCTCCCATCGTAGCACTACGCTAACCAAGATGAGCTAGGGCTTCAAAAACTTTGTTAAGCAATGAAATAGAGTCCAAGGATCAAATAAACAATCAAGAATGGGATGACAAGTGATTATAAGAACAAAAATTGCGAGATTATACGAAGATAATCAGTTGCTTAATTTTTACTTATATTAATGCACGCCATCACTTCAAGAACTGTGATCCGACGTCAAGAGCCTCAATGGAGGGCCAAGACTCATGGGGGTAGGCGCCAGCATAGACCCTGTTGATAGGAGGCTTTGTCGAGGTGGAACAAGAGCTGGCGAGGCAAGAGTATAAACGAGCAAATCATCATCCTCCCCCTAACTAGTGTGGATCGGGTCAGAGAAAAAGGGGCATTCTCAAGAAAGGTGACATCAACAGAAACCAAGTACCTCCGAAGACTAGGACAATAACACCTATACCCCTTTTGAACTCGAGCAAACTAAGCAAAGATATGCACTTCAATGACTTAGGGTCGAGTTTGCATTTTCACATGTGGACAAACATCCCGAACATGTTTTGCGTACACCTAAAATACCCAGGCCCAATAGGAAACAAAGGTTTATGGGGAAAGAGGGTTTGAAATAGAGTGGCACAATCCAAGACAGAGGAAGGCATCCGACACTAAAAACAGGCAGTGGAGCAACATCGTGGCCCGTAAATGCTTGGGGCACGGCATTTGAAATAATAGAGTCCGAGCAGCCATGGCACTATTTTTTCTTTCAAGAACTCCAATCCGAGAAGGAGTATCGACACACAAGATGCTCTGAATTGAAGGAGTCATTCAAGCATGAATAACTAAAACACATTGTTCAACATATATTCTTGTCATTATCACTTCTCAAATTTTGAACATAAGTAAGAAACCCAGCCCAATTTCAACAAAAGGCATAAAAGTGAGAAAATAACTGAGCGGTTTTATTAAATAGATAACCAAGTGGTTCATGAATAATCATTGACAAATAACAACAAAATAATAAACTCATCGTGATTTAACTAGATAAGGACTCTACACATCCAATGGACTAACTCAAAAGGAGCACCAACTCGTTTATTGACTCTAGGACGAGAACTAAGACGATGATGTTTTGCAAATTGACAGAACTCCATAACCCATTTACCCATAAACTGAAAACTAGTGGACACAATTTCTTCAATAGTGGAAGAGGGGTGGCCTAATCTCAGTAGTTTATCTCCAATGGTAGTAACCCCGCACTCACATCCTCTACAAATAATCCGCTTCTCAAGATCCCAAAAGAGAATAATCAAGAAAGGAATTGATACTATTTTTAAGAGCTCGAAAGGTTTGCTCACGGACACCAAATTAAAAGAAAAATTAGGTAAACTAAGATAGATGATAGGAACAGAAGGAGCCTAAAATGGTACCCCAACTCAAGAACACAGGACTGACCCATCCGCCAAAGTGACGCTTGAAGGTGAAGATCAGGATCGGAAGGCAGAAAATATACTAGAATTACCTATCATGTGATCTATGGCTCCAGAATCAATGACCCATTCAGAGGACAAAGAAGAGACTAGACATTTGTTTAGGTTACCTGATTCAGCAATAGTTGAAACCGGAGTAGATGGAGATTGCAATGATTTTTGGTACAGGTGGAACCTGGCGAATTCGTCTGCGGAGAATTGGACTAACTAATCAAATGCCTCAGTAGAGGAGGCGAAATGGGCAGATGTGAAATCTTCACTCGTTCTATTAGCTATAGCTTCATATCACATGTCCCGCTTATGACAATAATACACACAACCCCTCCGCATCAGTTCTAGTAAGTTACTTCCTAGGCCACTATTCAGATATGGCTTCCGATCACCATTGTTTCGACCAACAAGATAATCGCTTCACTGGGTAGATGATGTGCCGTTTTATATATTTATGTGAGTATTCTACCAAACGCTTTCGAAAGAAGAAATTTCAGACTCCATTGTAAAATCTACGCTTTAACATAATCATAATTAAAGGGAGGGCTACAGTAGTCATCACTCATCTTTTCCCGCTTTGACCGCTTGCACCTAACATCTGACTAAAGGTAAGAGTACATTCGCTCCTCATATATCTTACAAACCATAAAAATTTCGTAAGTGACTCACCTTGTTTCTTCGTGAGCAACAAAGGTCAACATGGCACCTAAGATGCGAAAACATTCTTTCGCACCATAAATTCCAAATAATCCATTAGCTCATTAACAAACTCACAATGATTGATGAAAGTAAGTACTTTACCATCAATAGAATTACTGATTCCTGAGGCAGAAGGGCATCATCCTCCACCTGATCACCGAATCATCGTAGGAGGGTCCCTTAATAGCAGGATCGACTATACGAATACTTTTAAGTAGAAAGTATGATTGCTTTACTCCAATCCAGCAGACCGGGACTACCATTGAGTCCTGATCTTCGACATCATCTGACCACTTCATGCAAACAAAGCCTCTCTTATCCGGCTAATTCACTCATTAGAAGCAAGGAAAGTAGATAAGGGCCAAAAGTACCTTCGTGGCCAGCAGGTGAGATTCAAAATATCATGTAAACCCATGATACGGGCCATCGTGACACAAAATCACCAAAACAACAAACTGTGCACCAACAGAGAAAACAGCACCAAAGGTCTCATTTCGCACCAAACGATTAATCGGAGGAGGAGAGGCCTGAGCAGACGGGCCCCCACGCGCCCACACGCGCGGCAAGTGTGGATCTCGGTCCCAACAAAGGTGGCGCATGAGCTCATACGTGGTTCGACAAGAGGATTTTTCTGCAGTTCATCGATAGCCTGCGTGATCCCACTCTCTTGAAATGGGCAGTTTCAAAAACACCACAATTTCCTGAAAGACTCAAAACCTTGTGCGCCGAGAACTCTCCCAATCTGACCCCTAGGCTTTGATACCATGTAGAAACTAAGAGGAGAAGAATTGAAGGAATGAATTCCTTGTATTTTTCATTGAGTCATCATACATATATAAACAAGAAGGTTAGGCCATACATTAGGTAAGATGATCTACTCTTCCTAAATGGTTCCAACCCTATAAGTAAAGTATTCTAATAAAATACAAACTAATATGTTAACATATGATACATACTATAACCAATATGTTAACATATGATACATACTATAACAGCTAAAAAATACAAGAAAGTTCCCAGGGTTTCGAGGGCCTGATCCCTCGAAGAATTCACCAAAATATATGTCTCCTTCCCTCCACAACAAACCTCCAATTTATTTGCTTTCTTCCTCCCTCCCACCAGCATATTCTGCATGACTCCCTCGACACCACCATCCCCTCACAATAGCTCAACTAACTCCTTTACACGTCACCCTCCTAATTCCCTTTTTCCTCCTCGCTTATTTCATCTAAAATATAGGTATCTAACCAAGGGGTCTACCACTCAGAAGACGATTGCTAACATATTAGTTGTAACTTAGTCAGAATCCTAACACGAGTTGTAACAAATTAATATAGACTATCCCTCTCATATATACACATGTTAATTCAATGAAAATAAACATAAGAATTCTTTCATCCAAGTCTCTCTTGGTTGTTTTTACATGGTATCGCAGCCTGTGGCTTGAGTTCGAGAATTCTTGGCCATTCAGTGGTCGCTGGAGGGCATTTTTCAAACACCACCTGTGAGGGAGCGTGAAGCCTCACCGCCAAAGATAGAGGGTTTATTCACCGACGACCAGACCAAAATCCAGGACCTAATTCCAAGCACGTGAAGCTCACGCGCCGCCGAAAGCTTTCTAGGCGCTCCACGACACGGCGTGGCAAGACCGCTCGACCCCGGCATCGTTCGACCTGCCCCTCCAAGGTAGTCCGACGCCACAAAAATTCTAAAGACACTTAGTTTCCTGCTTCGTTCCCGGATCTCGTAGTTTTAGTGCTTTTGTGGTCGACAACCCCTTCTAGCTTGATTTTTCCAAAATCTGAAGTTATTGAGCGCTTTTGCTCGATCTTCTTCCTGTGGTATCATAGTGAGTAATTTAGAGGAGAAGAAACCGACAACGAAGCTCGAAGTGGTCCCGATGATGTCCAAAATCACGGAAGACAAATTGACTAGTCCCAACTATTTGGAATGGAGCAAAACAATTCGAATATACATCAAGAGCGTACATATGGGTGGTCACCTCACTAAGGATCCGCCAGTCGATGATTCAAGAAAGCAGGATTGGTGATGCTCGTCTGTTTATCCAAACTGCAATTCCATCGACAAGAAGGTATCGACCTCGTTAATCATCACTTGTTAAAGAGAAAATGATTATTCCTGGAAGGTGAATGTTTCTCAATATTTGATGTGTGTAAAGCATTCTATCAATCAGAGAAACAGATCGGCCACGTAATTTTATGGACTACAAAAGATATAAGAAGAGCTGAATATGCTTATGCCCTTTAGTCCAGATGTCAAAGTTCAACAAAGTCAACGAGAACAGATGGCAGTTATGGGATTTCTTGCAGCTCTTCCTTCTGAGTATGATTCAGCTAAGGCCCAGATTATGTCCAATCCTGAGATATCATCTCTCCAAGAGACCTTTAGCAGGATTCTTCGCACTGAGGTGTCATCCTCTTCTGTCTCTTCACCTACCCTTATATCTCGCTTCGCATAAGCAATGCTCTCGTTGGATGCACCATTGATCGCTCGCCCCGCTCTCAACCGCCAGGGCCAGCAGTTCCAATCAGATTCGGGACTCATCAGATCTTCATCTATCCGACATCGCTTATTGTCGAAGTTAGGTAACCTCAATAAATGCTCAGTATCTTCTTCATCTTCCGACGGCTATCGGGCTCTAGCCCACAAATCACATGACAAATAACTCTAGTCTTTTCTCTACCTTTCAATCACAACCTTCACCTTCCACTATCACTCTGGCAGATGGATCACATTCATGTGTTCTTTAGTCAGGCACAATTGTGCCCACTCCATCTATTCCTTTCGACATCGCCTTAAGTTTACCAATCTCTTTAATGTGATGTCCAAGGCTGCTAATCTGAGCACTTAAGTACAGACCTCATTTCTTCCCCGATTTTTGTCTCTGGTCAGATCTTATGACGGCTGCATTATCTGGTAGAGGCCGTGAGTCTGGGTTTATACATCCGATCCTCGTAGCTCCCAAAACTGGTCGTTGCTCGAGTCACTACACCATTCGGCACACATCATTTATGGCCATCCGGTTTCCATTATTAAAAAATTTGTGTCTCTCGCTGAGCCGCTATCCTAGATTGTGAGTCTTGTCACTCCAGAAACATCATCGCTTACGAGGCCCCTAGAGTCAGCCAAACGAGCTAATGTCTTTTGAGTTAGTCCATCTGCATGTGGGGTCCGTGGTCTGGGCCAGGTCTCAAAACCGGCTTCGATATTTATCACTTTTGCTTTGTTGATGATTATTCACAAACCACTTGGTTATATTTAATGAAAAACCGCCTGAAGTTGTTTTCATTTCCATGCCTGCGGCCGAGATTCATATCAATTTCATGCTTCGCTCAAAAATCCGAAGTGATAATGCAAAAAGAATATGTTTCAGAACACTCTCAATCCTTCATGCTTCAAAATGGCATCCTTCATCGACTTTCAGGTTGACACTCCCGCCTCAAAATGGAGCGGTTTAGAGGAAGAATAGACACCTCCTTGAAACTGTCAGAGCTCTATTATTTCAGATACATGTGCCCAAGCATCTTTAGGCCGATGTTGTTTCCACAACTTGCTTTTTGATTAACCAGATGCCTTCATCATTCTTGAATTGGGACACTCCGTATCACATCCTTTTCCCTAATAAACCTCTATTCCCTATTGAGCCTCGATATTCGGGCGTACTCTGTTTTCTGCTCGAGATGTTCGGCCCTCGGGTTTCAAATCAATTACAATCTTTAAAATGTATCTTTCGTTATTCCCGGTTCGTAAGGCATCTGTTACCGTCCCATCTCTCAGAGTACTCTGGCTCTCGCTGATGTCGTTTTGAGAATGTCCCTTTCTTTTCACCCCCACCCACACTAGTCAAGGGGAGGCAGACGACCTGCTAGTGTATAACTATTGCCTCCCCCGTGGCCCTCCTGTTTCTACTCTAGTAAAGCCTCTTATCACTAAGGTCTAATATCGACGCCAAAACCCACCAATCCCTAGTCCTCCATCGGCTACTTCAACATCAGATCCAATTCCTGATGATGATCTCCCTATTGCTCTTCATAAAGGTTGATGTCAATGTGTTCATCCAATTCCTCATTTTGCACCTATAACCAGTTGCCTTCTCAATCATGTTCCTTTATTGCTTTTTTTTCGACTTTATTTCTGTCAACACTTTTAGGAAGCCTTGTCTCACCCCTCGCTAACGATGCTAAGGACAGAGAGATGGATGTTCTGATGGGAATGGTACTGAACTCGGGAACTCGTATAGTTACCTACCGAAGAAAAGTCATGGATGTCTGGTCTTTCTTGTAGTCAGTTAATCCTGATGGTTCAGTTGCTCGATTGAAAGCACGACTCAGGGCTGCTGGGCACGCCGCACTCCATGGTGTGACTATTCTAATACCTTTTCCGTTGCTAAGATGACATTTGTTCCCGCTTTTATTCGTCACTCATAATCGGGATCTTCACGCCTTGATATTAAGAATGTCTTTCTTCTACGGCGATCTTCAAGAGGAGATATAATGAAGAACCTCCGCGTTTATTAAGCCAGTGAGAGATCGAAGGTTTGTCGCTTCTAAGTCATTATATGGCTTGATTGACATCGATGCTCCAACTTGAGGAGGAGTGTTAACATATAGAGATGTAACTAGTTAGGAATCCTAACATGTAAAGTTGTAAATGTATTGTAGTTATGTATTTATCCTCCGAGGCAAGGTCACATGTTAATCTGGAAAACAATTAAGCAATTCTTCCTCCACTCTCTCTTGGTTGTTTCACAACAACATTTTTCACCTCTAAAAAATCTCATTCTTACCAAACCGTCCAAAATAAACATAGTGGTCCTACTTCTGTTAGACTTTTCCATTTTTTGCTAATCAAAAAACCCTTCCAACACAAAAGAGTGTGCAAAGTGGAACCCAAGGCATGTGTGTGTGTGTATATATATATAATTTAAAAGTGTGCTTACTACTAAAATAGGTTGAAGAGAAAAGTAATGAGGCATTGGTTACCCTCCAATCATTTCGATCAAGTTAAACTTGGGCAATTGATCCATTTGGTATAAACCTAGATAACTGGATAGGAGCAAATAGAGATCATATGGATACAATGTTGAGAGTTTACTTAAAACATGTAGAAACGGGTTAGGTATTTGTGTTATATGTTATCTTTATTAAAGGGTCACAAAGTAACTTTTAGCCCATCCAATCTTTTAGCAGACAAAGATCTTGCTATCATAATATCTTAGGTGTTGAACATGGAAGAGGTTCAAGCAGAGCTTGATAATCGTATGTGAAGGAATTATAGACATTGCTAGTCACTTCAAGGCTCATTTTCTAGCATTCCATGTTTAGCTAATCGAGTAGTCGACCAATTAACTGGAACCAATTAACTAAAACAATAAGTAATGTGCTTAGCCCTTTTTGGCGTAGATTTTCTTCCCTCCTCCTCGGGTATATAATTCTTCATCTAGTATATATGTTTTTATTGCATAAGTATTTACTTTTAATATAAAGGTGATACTCGTTTCTCTTTCTTTAGTTAGCCTCTTTGGCTGTAGATTTTCTTCCCCCTCCCTCTCAAGTATATAATTCTTTCCATCTAGTATACAAGGCTTTCTATTGCATAAGAAGTGGGCTTACTTTTATTATAGTGTGATACTTGGTTCCTCTTTTAGTCTCCTAATTTACACCTAACTTTGTTTCTGCCCTAATACTAGAGTACATTGTGTGTTTCTCTTGTAAATTAATAGAGGCAATTAGAGTATTCATTTTCTCTCAACATGGTATCAAAGCCATAGAAGAGTTTAAGGTTAGGGTTTAACCATGTGGTCAATTCCGACGATCCATCCAACGATCGTGTCTCACTCCGGTCGCATTACAGTCATCACAAAGCCTCTTAAGAGCCACAGCCACCATCGGAACAACCCGCCACCAGTAACTTTTTTCCGGCTAGATTTTTCGGCAACCCCAACTACGGCACGTGGACACTCCACCAGGATCCCCGTATTCGCTCTCCCCACTCGGTGGAAGAATTCGACAACGTATCCCAAGACGCCGCCAAGCGCGGCTTATTTTCCGGCCAGCCGGACTCGATCACCTAAGCTCTACAGCCCAATCTAGCGCTTCCAGGTACTGCTTTCTTCGATCCCGACACCTACATCACCCTCTTTTGTCCATTTTTCTCCGCAACACATACTTTCGTTTCGATTTTCTTCCAAGTCCGACACCTCCTCAAGCCCTCACCATCCGAGTTGCTCTGTCTTTCCGAAAGTATTGGTTCTACTAATTTCTCGCGGATTCCCTACTAATTTCTCATCTCTATGGCTGAAAAGGTAAGGTCTCTATGACCGAAAAAGATGTCTCTATGGTCGAAAGGTAAGACTTTTAATTCCTTTTCAGATCTAAACTCCGATGATTACCTTGTATAAACTCATAGGAAGCAAAAATTATCTATCATGGGTGAATTCTCAGAGACTCCATGGTTTATCGTACTTAATATGGCGATCATCTTACTAACGGCATTGGCCAAGTATCCTCAAGATAAACGTCCTTAGTGGCGAAAAACTAATGCTTTACTATGCAATATTCTCCAGTGGCCAAAATTGCCTCTGTTCGCTTGCTTCTCTCTATGGATGCTATATGCTCATGGCCCCTTTTTCAGCTGGATATCAAGAATGTCTTCCTTCATGGTGATCTCGTCGAGGAGGTCTATATAGAGCAACCACCTTGTTTTGTTGCTCAGGGGGAGTCTAGTTTGATATGTAAGCTGACATTCCTTATATGGTCTGAAATAATCTCCTCGAGATTGATTTAGCCATGAATAATGGGTCGTGAGTTCGCATGATTCAAACACAAAGAGACCATTCTATTTTTATCATCATACCATCGACAATATGTTTACTTGATTTGCTTATGGATGACATTGTCATTCCGTGCAAAGGACCAAGATGGTATTCAGAAACTCAAACAACATCTCTTCAGCCACTTTCAGACAAAAAACTTGGGGAAACTCAAGTACTTTCTAGGTATTAAGGTAGCCCAGTCTAATTTCGGTGTAGTTATTTCTCAAAGAAAGTATACCTTGGATATATTGACAGACACTGGTATGTTGGACTATAAGCCTATAGACACTCCTATGGATCCGAATGTCAAACTCAGATTTGCCAAGGGAGCCTCTACAAGATCCGCTGTGAAGATATCGACGACTTATAAAGAATCCAACTATCTAATTATCACTCTACCGACATTTTCCTATGAGTGTAGTTAAGCGGTTCCTACAATCACCTTATGATAGCCACTGGAATGCCGCAGCTCAGACTTCCATTATGTCAAAAAGAACACCATGTCAGCGCGCCAGATGCAGAACAGGGTCATACCTAGATCGTTGATACGCTGATGCAACCAGGCAAGCCCACCTACGTATAGACGTTTCAGATCGTGTGGTATTGTGCGCTCATTGGAGGTAACTTAATACGTGGAGTTATAAGAAACGGATGTAGTAGTCAAATCTAGTGTCAGTTCTAAGAGTCGTAGCCATGACTCCAAGAATACGCTAAATCTATACGATCAAGCATCTCCTCCAAGAGCTAAGATTTGATAAGGATAAACAAATGAAGCTTATATGTGATAATCAAGTTGCCTTGCATATTTTCCATGAGAGGACCAAACACATCGAAGTTGAATGTCACTTTATCAAAGAGAAGATTACATCAAAGATGGCATGACTACGCTTTGTCAACCTGCACTTGACCAACTAAACAGATATCTTCACTAAGTCTCTCGCAGGTCCTAAGATAAATATATATATGTGACAAGCTTGATGCTTTTGGATCTATACGTCAATTGGAAAGGAAATAAGTAAGATTAGTTTGCATTTCAATCCTTTAGAGATCTTTTCCTTCTCTCTTTTTCTCTTTAGTCGCCTAATTTGACTCCAACTTTGTTTCCTCTTTTACCCTAACACTAGAGTATAAATTTGTATGTTGTTCCCTCTCTTTGTAAATTAATGAGAATTATAGTATTCCTTTTATCTCAATACTCCTTATCTAACTTTAGTACATCTTAAAATTGGTCATCCTTCTTGCATTGATCATTTATTGAACGAATATTTTTTGTTTCTATATCCCCTAAGTGTAACTTTCCCAAAAAGAAAGAAAAAAAAAACCCGATCACAGATTGAAGCTCATATTGATACAAAATTGAACCAATCCATAGTAGATAAAAGGTAAAGTGAATTAGGTATTGTATGTTTCTAGAAGTAAATCCCATCCCTTGGGAAAAAACCTATCGATGCTAGAGCAAAACTAAGTTTAGAACTATAATATTTTTATCAAACTACAATTTTTATTTTTATTTTGATGAGTAAAGAAAGAGATATATTCATCAAAAAGAAGCACCCAAGGAAAACCCACAAGGTATACAGGGAGTATACAAGAGGGTCTCACTAAGGGGACAAAAGAAAGAGAAGCAAGGAGGAGAAACAAAAAAACTCACCACCCATCAACTATACCCACCAACCCTCATTTACAACTCAACCAAGTCAAAAAAATCAACCAATGTTCTAGGGCTATCTACAATGTACATATTTGACCAAGACCATAGGTTGCACAAAAAAGAGGATTTTATTCTTTTAGTTGAGAAGACTTTGTTGTCGAACACAATTACAATTCAACCAAGGTTCTAGGGCTATCTACAATGTACATATTTGACCAAGACCATAGGTTGCACAAAAAAAAAGGATTTTGTAGAAACAACCAAGAGAGAATTGCAAAGAAACACCTTGTGTTGTTTCTACTGTAATTACGGTAATATATAAAGGAGTGATAGTATAGTCTATAATTCCTAATCTGTTACAACTCTACATGTTAGATTCCTAACTAGTTACAACTATATGTTAAGTTTCCTAACTAGTCATAACTCTATATGTTAAATGACTTCCTCAAGTCGATATGATGTCAATCACGCCCAACTTTGTTATATATAACAAATAACCCTTGGCCCCCACTTAGAGTTTTTGTGAAAATATCACTCAACTGTTCTCCCGTCTTCACATATCCTATAGAAATCAAACCGAGTTGTATTTTCTCACAAATGAAGTGGTAGTCAATCTCAATATACTTAGTTTGTTCATGGAATACAGGATTAGAGGCAATATGAAGGACAGCCTAGTAATAACACTAAAGTTTTGCTGGAACCACAGTCTTAATGCCGACTTCCATCAAAGAGCATTGAAGCTCATGATTTCACACACAGACAGAACCCGCTTCGATATTCTCGATCAAGACTGAAATGAAACAACCCTCGTTTCTTACTCTTCCATGAGACTAGATTTCCACTAACAAAAACACAATAACCAAAATGCGGATCTCCTATCTTCACCCTACCCACCAGATTCGTGAAGCATCAACCATATTATGCTCCATGATTACTATATAGACACTTCATCTCTAACTCCTTTCGGGCAACAGAATATGTTCTATTAAAGGCCCAATCGTCAACGCTAAGGAAGACACGACGACTTGCCAACATCGGGATCGAGTGTGCAAAAAGCACTAAACTACTGCAGATCCAGAACCAAACAGAAAACCAAGTATACTGAGGCTCTAACGCTAAACGATCTTGGAGGAGGGTTTTGGTCTAAACACCCTAAATGATGGCATGTGTGTGGAACCACCCAAAGCTTATACGGCGCGTGAGCTTCACGCTGAATTGCCACCGATTTGCGTACCTCCTAGCTCATCGTCCGCGAACCCTCCTATGCCGACAGTGAGACTCCACGCTCCCTCTAGGTGGGTGTTTCAAAAGTCACCCCCTCCAACAACCCTAGATTGTCGAAAAAATCTCAAACTCGAGCCTTAGGCTCGGATACCATGTAGAAACAACCAAGAGAGAATTAGAGGAAAGAATTCCTTCTGTTGTTTTCATTGAATTAACATGTGTATATATACAGGAGGGATAGTCTATATTTCCTAATCTCTTACAACTCTACATGTTAGGATTCCTAACTAGTTACAACTCTATATGTTAACAAATTTCATTCTTTGAGTTGAGAAGACTTTGTTGTCAAACACAATGAAGTTCCTTTCTCTCAAAATAGTCCAAAAAATTCTAAGTGGGGTGGCCCTCCAAGCTTTTTTCATTTTCTTTCCCACAAAGCAGCCTCCCCAAGAAAGGAGGGTCTTTCTTACTAAAGAAGGGAACATCAAACTAACACCAACAATGACTAAGAGGAGATCCCAGAGAATTCGCGTTGTGAGCAATGGACTAACAGATGATCAATCGTCTATTCCTCCTCCCCATATGAGAAACATTTATTGGCTGAAGCTCTACCCCTTCTCTTTAAATTATCAAGGGTTAACACTTCCCCAAGAGGCTTCCCAAGCGAAAAAACCCACCTTAGTGGGGACCCAAGTGTTCCAAATAAATTGATGTAGGAAAACAACATCCTTTGCTCGATCCAAAATCTTGAAGAGATGCCTCATCGAGAAACACCCATCACCAACCCCCATCAAAATCATCAAGTCACCTTGACTAGAAATCACTCACCCTCAATAGATTGGAGAAAACAGAGAAGCTCCTCCAATTCCCAATCATTAAAAGGCCTAGCAAAGTAGGGGATCCAGCCCCCTTCCTCTCTAGAAGAGTCCCACAAATCGGAAATCAAAGCTTCCTTGTTTGCTGCCATAGCAAAAAGCGAGGGGAAAGAATCACGAAAGGCCTCCTTGCCGCATCAAACATTCATCCAAAAGCGTAACCTCCTACCATTCCCTAGAGAGAAAGCTGCGAGATGGAAAACTGTATCTCATTCCTTTTTTATCTCTTTCCAAACATAGGCCCCTCTAGTGACACGAGAGCACCAGCCTCCTCTTTCCTACCCAAACGTCCAACAAATAACTTTCCTCCAGGGGGAGTCCCTTTCATTTGCGTAGCGCCAAATCCATTCACACATAAGGGCCTTGTCTGGGCCTTAAAAGATCTTTAAATAATTTCCAAGCCTCCAAACTCCTTCTTATCTGCACAAACTGTAGTCCACTTTACAAGATGGGGCTTTTTCTCCAGATTTTCTCCTCCCCACAAAAAGTCTCTCTAAATCTTCTCTAACCTCAACCTAACCCTTCTAGGCAGACAAAAAAGGGACATGAAATAAATAGGTAAACAAGACAAAGTGCTTCTAATAAGAGTGATCCTTCCTTCTTTGGAGGTATATTGCCTCTTCCACAATGCTAGCCTCTTTCTAAACCTCTCCTCAATCCCATCAAACTACAATATTTCCTTTCAAAGTCAAACTAATTGCAACCAGCCTATTTTTGTCCCTCTTTTTTTTTCTTTTTTTGATAACTGAGGATGTCCGGGCCAACTTGCACGTACCTCAACTAATCCCATGCCCCTAGTTAATAAATGCAACCCCAACTAGCCTCGAGAGGACTCAAACCGACTCATTCAATAACTCCATCCCAATGCATTACACCAATCGGCCCTTAAGAGGATCATTCCCCACTTAAAAGGGGATAAAGGTAACCAACCCAGTTCAGGCTAGATTAGCAGGACGTGCATGAGCATAAACATATAGACAGACATCCTTCTCTTCATAAATTAATTACCCTATTTTATATTAGTTGGTAGATTTCCTTCTCATATTATAAAATATAAGTGAAAAAAACAGAAGTACTTAATCAAGATGAAAGAGAAGATAATTATTATTCTCAGTCATTGATTTCAAGACAAATCACCTAACAGAAATAAGGTCCTGACACAAATAGCAGGAAATGTTATCATTTACTTTCTATCATTCCATTAAATGAGTTCTACATAATACATTGGTAGAAGTTGATCCATCAATTACAGTAGATTTTTTCCTGACATAGTCCAAAAGGTCCAAACCAACTTATTTTAATTTTATAACAATATTATGATATAAAATCAAATTTTTATGCACCTACAAATACATGGAATTTCTTGTGACTAGTGAATCTGATTCTACAGGGTGCAACTTGCTATAAATTGTGAGTATCCAAATCTTTTAGATCCAAATAAATTTCCAATACTACATATTAAATGACAATGAAAAGTGTATAAACACATACCCTGAAATTAACTCCTCTAGCTGTGGCTCTAGGCTCAGGTCCCTTTGACCTCGAGATTCTCTTCGAGCATTGAATTAATTCTGTGAATAGCAACTCTGATTCTTGAGTAGATTCAACAACTGCCCAGTTTTATCAATCTTGTTAGAACCTTCTCCCTTCGATTCCAGTTGTCTTAGAATTTTACACTTCATGTCATAATCCCTTCTGACCATCTCACTAGCCTGGAATTAAGAAAAATTATATAAGGAGATACTAGGTGATCATGGGACCCTTGAAAATAAAATATTACAAAAGATGATACTTAAGCAGAATAAACTTGATACTGAAAAACAAAGAGCGGCGCTGGGCCCACATTTAGGCATACAATCCTAACTCTAATAGGAAACTAATGTTAAGAACCCAACTTTATGGAACTTCATCACTAAACAATAAAAAATCTAAAATAAAAAACATTAACAAAATGAGATATTAAATCTATCACTTTCTATATTTATGCGTAGCATAAATGTGTAATTTAATATCTTTATCTCCAGCATTGTCCACAACTAAAAAAAAGGCTTGTGGAACTCCTTGTCAGTAATTCAAGTATCATTACGAGTAGGATGATCTTTCTATTGAACAAGGAAGCATTAACCACCACTAGCTAGGGAACCAATATCAGTTGACATTAATCAAGCAGGAGCACAAGACACATGACCAGAGGATTGTATTGCAAAAATAGGAGGAGGCAACATTGGAGGCTTAAACGTGTCTCAGTATGATATAAACTGCCATACATTGAAAACTGAACTTATAGTTAAACTAATGGCGAATAAAGCAAATATGCATGGAATCCAAGTCTTTGACGGATAAGGAATCAACCAAGGAGTACAAGATGTCTCCTAGGAATTTTTTAGGCTAACAATATGACAAAATGTGAATCAGAATTTTATCACCCTCTTTGAACTATTTATTCTTTGATGTAGCACCAGCAACAAGTTTATAATCAACTCTACTTAGTAAAGCAGCTTTTTTTTTCTTGTTGTGCCTCGCATGTGGTTGTCAGGAACAAGGATAAAATATTAGTTTTTACGGATATATCGGGTACTTTGATTTTATTAGATATCGGATATATCGAGATGAGGATCGTATTTATAAATTATTCAAAATTTAAATATATATTCAATTTATATATCAAAATTAGTTTGAAAGTATATGAAATGAAGACCTTTCATTTTCTCTTCTACCGTCTTGGTTTTCCCCAAATTTTTATAATAATTAATGATAGCAATTAATGATAGAAGACATAAGAATTCCAACCGCCTTCTTTATCTTTCTTTCTACACAAATAATTAATGATAAAATACATAAGAATTTCAACCATCTCTTGATCTTCTTCTCTTTTCTATAAATAATTAATGATAGTAATTACTAAGGAAGACATACAGTAAATGATATTAATTATTAAGAAAAGACTTTTCATTTCTCTCTTACATCTCTTCATCTACTATTTATTTGCTCTATAACGAGACATCTACCTTAAATATTGTTTTTTTTTTTTTTTTGAAAATTTAAAAACACCCAACCGCTGATATATGCCGGAAGGAGATCGGCGCTTAGTGTTTTTTTAATTTTTCACAAGCCCCGCATTTTTGTGTCCGACGGTGTCAAATATAAATTACCATATTGGCAATATATCGGCGATTTTGAGCGATTTTTTCCGATTTTTCCAAGAAACGATTTTCATTAGCAAAAATCGTGTCGGGATGGCCCGACACCCGAAATATCGACGATATATCGTCGATATTTCGCGACATTTTTAACCCTAGTCGTGAATAAGGTCAACAAAGATTTAGGCACAACTAGAAGAGTGGTGATCAGTAGGTAAAGAAAAAAAGATCGATAGGTTGGCAAGTTGATATACCATGGACAACTTCAAAAGTACTTTTTCCTATGGACATATTAATGGAGTGGTGGTCAGTAATCTCAGTGATGGGTAAAAACTGATCCTAATCACCTGGTATCTTAACAAAAAAACACCTAATCAAGTTGCCAAAGTACATCTAGCAACTTCTCTCTAACCGTCTATTTAAGGATAGAAATAGAAGGAATACTTGAAAGTAGTTCCAAATAATATTAAAATCATCTTCTAATAATAGCTAACAAACTTGACACCCCTATTGAACACTATGGTATAATGGTAGAAGCTAAACCACTTACAATTTTTTTCACATAAGACTGCCAAATTGGAAGCATTAACAATCTTTGAACTTAGGGTAAAATGGGTTATCTAGATAATCTATCCACAACTAACAAAATAAAATCACAACCTGTAGCAGTTTTGTTCAACCCTAGGACAGAGCCTAAACCAAGATCATCCCAAGGTGTATGTGGAAAAAGGAATGGAGTGTACAAAACTCAATGTTTTATCTTGCCCTTAACTAACTGATAGGTAGAGTCCTGGGACACTATTCAAGCATCATTACTTTTCAACAAAGGCCAATAAAACCTAGCTTCAACTAGAGCTATACTTTTACGTGCCAAACTGTCTAGCCACCTCCAGCATGTAACAACTTCCAAACTAAAATTCTGCAAGTGATGAAGGTATAATTTAATTCCTTTAACAAGATAACCATCCTGAATGAGAAAGTTGACATCACTTCTATTAGGAATGCTTAAAAGATACGCAATATCAGTACAAGTAGAAGACTCATCCTTGATTCATGTAAACCCTACCATCTTATTATTCATAGAGTGGAGAACAGCAGCAACATAATAAGGGTCTCAACAACCTTATTTTCTACCACACAAGGATGTTCTAAAACAAAGGTGTAGTCATGGAGGAATCCAAACAACCCAATATATCTTTCACTCAACTTACATTGGGAATAAAGTTACCTAAGGGCTTGATGGTTGAGTGAAGGATGAAACTCTTTTGGTTACAAGTAGTATCTGAATATCATAAACTTACAAAATATCAATAGTTGGATTTTATGGAAAATGAGATGAAAATTCTAGAAAAAGTTTTTGATGAGAAGGGAATTGATCAAAGCTCATACTGACAAGATAAAAACCATTCAAGTTTCTTTTTCCTTTGTTTTTTGTTTTTTTAAAGAAAACAATATAAGTATAATATGGCAATAATAACTACGCTAATACTTGAAAAAATTGATATTAAATTGATAATTAGGTGGTTTAGGTGTATTTTAGAATATAAAACAAATGATATGATATACAAACAATTATGTTTTATTTAAACTAATAAAACAAACAATTATGTTTAGTTTTAAAATGTTTATAATTTTATTTACTAATTTATGATTCCCTTGTATTTAATTATCATACAAAGATAATGTAAAAAACTCGCCAATGGAATTTGATAATAGTATAATTTCATTTCATTTGTTTACATATTAATATGAAATGTGTAAATTTTTCAACAAAAACCACTACTAGCGACTTCCCTTCCTGATTTGAGTTTCATTTTTTGATAGGTAAATGCATAGAATATATATTAACAAAAAAATAAACACCCGAAAGGTAGCCAAGTGTATCAGGAAGTATACAAAAGGAGCCCAAAGGCAAGTACAAAAGAGGGGGAAAATAAACCAAAAAAGATCTACCAACAAGCCCTCATTTACAACCCATCCAAATAAAAAAATCAAACAATGCATAATACAGGATAGAAGAGGGGGGATTTAATCAAAGAAAAATACGGGATAGAGGCCTCTGGAAGATAATACCCTCTGGAAGGATTTAATCAAAGCAAAATACGGGATAGAAGAGGGGGATGGTACATGCAAGTTTCCAAAAGCAACTATGGAGAAGGTCTTGGAAAGAAATCAGGAAAGAGGCATTGTAGTTGAAGCACAACAGCCAGTTTGTGATAGAGAAGTGTTAGGTTAGATTTTCTTTGGGAGGACGCCAGGCCAACCCCTCTGTGTGTCTTTTCCAGCACTTTCCTCCGTGGCTGATTCAAAAGGGGCCAAGGTGGCTGAGGTCTAGGAAGATGTGGGAAAGGAAGGGGGGTGGAATCCAAGATTTATAAGAACGTCAATAACTGGGAATTAGAGCTGGCACAGGAATTCATTGGCACTATTGTAAATAAAATATACTTTCAACTGAAAAGATAGACTGGTTTGGAGGACGACAACAGATGGTTTATTCTCAGTTAAATCCTGTTTTGATGAGCTGGAAGGAGAAAGACAGCTTTCTGCCCCTTCTAAGATGTTTTGGAATTCATGTGTTCCTTCAAAAGTGGGGTTTTTTGCAGGGGAAGTGTGGTGGAACAAAGTACTAACCATGGATCAACCTAAGAGAAGGGGTTTTCCTCTTGCTAGTAGATGTCCTCTTTGGGGAGGGGCTGAAGATCTAAATCATCTATTAATCCACTGCCCAATGATTTGGGAGCTGTGGGTCATATTATCAATCTTGGGTACTATTGCCGGGTTTGCCTTTCTGGCAAGAGATTTGATTGTTGACTGGAAAGCTTTCCCAACAAGGAAAGAGGATAGGAAAGTATGGTTGGCTGCTCCACTGCATCTGCTTTGGGCAACTTGGAAGGAAAGGAATAGAGTGGTGTTTGAGAATACCACTTTCTCCTCTCTTAGGCTGAAAGCCTTTATTCTTTCAGTCCTGCCAATTGTATTGAATCAGATCCTTAGTCTGTTAGAACTCGCATCGATGCTCTTAGAATTCAGCTTTGGGCCAAGTGCCTTTCCTTTGACTTGCTCTTTGTACAGGCCTTTGGGTATCCCTTGTATACTCCCTGTATACTTTGGGGAGGCCTTGGTGGCTTTGCTTTTTGTGATTAATTCTTACCTTTTGTCTATCAAAAAATCAAACAAAGAATTAGGTCCCTCAGCTGTATGCAACTTAGTCCAGGACAATAAGTTACAAAGAAAAGAAGTTTTCATCCTATGAGTCGAAATCTCCTCATTTTCAAACACAATCTTGTTCCTCTCACACCAAATTGTCCAAAAGAGGCAAAGGGGAGCTGTCACTCAAGCCTTTCCTCACTTCTTGCCAACAAAGTATCCATGCAAACAGAATTAGGGCACCCTCTAATGGTCAGCGAAAAGCCCAGTTGATACCAACAAGGGCAAGCAAAGTCCCAGAAACCTAGCCTTGGAGCAATGCACTAAAAGATGGTCAACTGTTTCTTCCTCTTCTTCACAAAGGAAACACCTATAACCTATTAGCTAAGGCTCCCCCTTCTTTTTAATTGATCCAAAGTTAGCACTTTTCCCAAAGAGGCTTGCTGATTTGATTTTCATGCCTTGCTGATTTTCAAAGCTTTTGACCCAAAACCTGCTGAAGTTGATCAAAATTTTAATCATAGCCTATAGCTACTCTTGAAGCATCAAACTACCTGGAACATAGAAAAGATCAGGGTGTCAGAAAAAATAGGAGTCTCAATGATTTTTGGCCTAATCACCAGGAACGCTTTATGGTTGTAGTCCAATGAAAGTCTTCCCTTTCATGCACTTATAATTAGGGCAGTGATGGTAATCGAGTGCCAATCCATGCAACCTATGAATTGCGTCAAAGTTTTTAGGTTTAGGCCAATTTTTAGCCTTGACCTTCTCCGGTCAATGACATTCTTTGATAAATGCAATAAAACCTAAGATTTGGGGTTGCATGAAGAAGTACTTCTTAGTAATCAGAGTTAATTGAAGGAAAAATTGTGTGTTTCATAGATAACAAAGAACCTATTTATATACAAGACACTCTTTAAATCAAATAGGAAAGAATATGAAGCTTTTAACTCTACATGTTTCCTATTCCCAACTAGTTTCTAATTCTACAATACAAGAACATTCTTAAAGTTATCATACAATTTCTAAAGGGTACGAAAGACTTGTCAAGGCTAAAATATACCAAAATATCCAAAGAATGCTCCTCGTTATATCAACATAGACCAAAATATACAACAAGGAATTATCCAAAGAATGATCCAAAATACGTGCCATCATTCTCATGGAAGAACAATGAATATTAGACATTCCAAATCTTTTAAGATTGTCTTCCATTTATTCCCAAGTCAATTGATGGTGCCCATTACATTAGTTTATCTTCCAAAACCATTAGGAAACAACTAGCTCATCAAACATATATTCCAACCGAGGAATGGGAAACCTATATTAAACTATGACTAGTGACAACTCTATAATCCACACACATTCTCTAAGTACAACACGAGGACTAAATTTATGATAAATAAAGCTCTTAGCCATGAGATCCTCTATCTGTCAATTGAATTCAAGCTCTGTGAACCGGTCATGGCAATCATGGGGTTAATGCACCAAGTAAGCCTCCAAGAATAATATCCTATTATCCTAAAATTCATCTAGGAAAGAGTACCCTCAAAAAGTTTACCTAACTGGGCTCAAAGGAGTGTGAAATCCTTCCTTAGCTACGACAAGATGTTCTAAAGCTCTCAGACAAGCCCTGCACACACTTCCAATTTCTCGAGGATAAATCTAGATTTCGCTTCGCTATTGACCTCAATGAGTACACTAGTAAACAAGCTGTTGCACTTATTAAGTGTCATGAATGCTTTAAGACAATTGTCCTACCTCCATAAATGTCATGATTCATAGCCTGTAGTCTTAACAAGAAATGAGCAACATTCATGGGTAGGACATCACAATAAATTCTTCCTAATAAGGTTCAAACATAAGCGGAACTAGGCATCCCTCCTTGACAAGTAAAGTTTTATGTACTCGAGTTACCTTAAATTGGTGAGGGTGGGACACAAGCTTTAAATGCATCCCAGAAAAGGTAGATTCAAACACCACATTCGTGGTGCTACCCTAATTTTCCCAACTTAGAAACCTAATCCTTACAAGGAATATAAGTATGTCAAATACTTGTTTTCACACATCATAATCAATAAATGTAGATAAGATATAATATATCACAGATAAAACTTCTTCATTCTCATTAACCTGAAAATGTCCCTCCTAAAAATTGGGATCTTCAATGGGCTCAAGTGGGAAATATTCATAATCTTCCAAGGTTGAGGAGGCATCCTCCTATTCTAAGGCCATTATATGTTATGGGCATCTACAGCCTTTGCACCCTGTGAATAAGTAAAAGAAAATGATGCTTTTCTTATTGACTTAATGAATTAAACATTACAGACCCTACCTACTTATATACATCAGGAAGACATAAGAAGGAAATAAATCAAGTACAAAAAGGAAGGAAAAATACTGTACATGAAAGGAATGGAATAAATCAAAGGATATTCTACATCACCCCACATTCTCACTCCCCCTCGCTTTCCGTAAGTTTCACAGTAAGCCATATGCACCAAGCTTCACAAGCAAATGAACCGAACTCGACCTCGTAGACTTCAAAGGAAAACGCTCATCAGTCGGTAACCTCAGCCGACGAACTAGTAGTCATGCATCCTGAGGCAATCTTCTCTCGAATGAAGTGACAGTCCACTTCAATATGTTTGGTCCTCTCATGAAAGACTGGGTTGGAAGCAATGTGTGGGGCTACTTGGTTATCACACACCAACATCATTTGTCCATCCTTCCCAAATCTTAACTCCTTAAGAAGCTGTTTGAGTCATATAAGTTCAAGCTGCCGTCATGTTTCACTCGCCAAAGATTAGACCCAGCCACCACATCCTGTTTCTTACTCTTCCACGATATTAAGTTGTCTTCAATAAATACAATAAGATCCTCAAGTGGAGCGTCTGGTCATAGCCGAATCGTCACCAGATCATTAACATCCAACAATCTAAGCCATGGACGTCCGTACATAACACCCCTACCTGTTCCTTCGATATAACGAAGGATACTGACACAACATCCCAATGATCATCACATGGTGACCGCAGAACCGACTAACTACACTCTCAGAGGAAAGCAAATGTTCCTACGAGGATGGGCGTAGGTAGCTTTAGTCTCCCTACTAGTCATCGATATCTCTTTGGATCTCGTAAATGCTCCCCCTATCTAGGTACAAGCTTGAAATTTGGATCCATAGGAGTGTCTACAGGTTTACAGTTTAGCATACTAGTTTCCACCAATATATCCAAAGCATGCTCTCGGTGACATAACCATAACTAATTGCACTAAGCCTATCTCATCCTTTGAAGACTTCAGCTTTCCTCGTTTTGTTTGAAAGCTCTACTGCTAGGATTACATTTCTCCGAATACCATCCTAATCAACGTCATATAACAATGTCGTCCATTTAAACAATCAAATAGATGCACTGTCCTGATGATGTATGATGATAGAAGACGGAGTGGTCTAATGTACTCCGAGTCATATCGAACTCCTGTACCACAAAGCTAAAGCAGCCAAACTAGGCTCGAGGGGACTGCTTTAAGCCATATAAGGAACGACGCACCCGCATACCTCAAACCACTCCCGGTTAACAATCCAAAGTAGCTATTCATATACTTCCTTAGTGAGGTCGCTATGATAAATGCACTGACATCCAACTCCAAACAAGGGCCAAGAGCTTATAAGAGCCTATAGATAAGAAAGATGAACGGAAGTCCTCTTTGGCAATAGGAGAAAGGTTTGGCAGTAATCGAATCCATAAATAAGGAGTATACCCTTGTCAACCAAACGGAGTTTTAAGACAACTTACTCCACCATCCGACCGATCTTTAACAAGATAAACCCAACGCAACCAACGTGGACTTGTTAGCACGAGGGGACGAAATCTCATGTACCAATAGAATGCAAGAAATATTTCTTCAACCACCTCGTTTCTGGTGCTCTGATGAGAAAGGTCGCATGTACAATGTTAGAAGAGAAACATACATGTATGCAAATAAAGTGTTATGGTGACATAAACTATGATAAGACAAGAAAGAGCAACAGGATGGGATTACAAGAGTGAACAAGTACCTTTTTCGAATGGAGATGGAGGATCACGGAGACTAAGTAAGATGAGAACGAAGACAAAGGAGGAGTGGGCGCTAGGAGATGAGCATCTGAGGCCCTGTGGTCGACACACCCGACGCGAGTATAAACCCAACTGGCCGAGGTGGAGAAGCCAGGACTAATGATAAGGCCGGAAGGGGAAAGATGAGAGGTAGAGATAAGACCTCGAGATAGGAAGGCGGTGGGATAGAGAAGATAGAAGAATGTTCAAAAAAGGTGACATCAACGGAAACGAAGTATCGATGTGTATTTGGAGAGTAGCAACAAGAACCCACTGGCATGGAATGGGCCTTACAATATGCACTTCGCGCCTACTGCAAGTTTATCTTGCCAAGAGTGAGTATGTGACAAACAAGTGCACCTAAAACACACCTGAGGAGACAAAAGGGGTTGATTAGAAAGAGAAGAAATGAGAGCCCGACCACCCTAAAACAAGGCACACATTGACTGCAATGAAAAGGGCAAGAGAAGGTCTCTCAAAAACGCAATTTAATGCATGAGAGATATTGGTATCACGCAACTGTTGATGATTTTGCTTCAAACATCCCAGCATTTTTTTGTTGTGGAGTTAGCAATAAGAAGACTGAAGTGAAGAACTCAGGAAGATAAAAAGGTATGGTAAAGGGCGTAGAGGTATTCCAAGGCATTATCACTGCATAAGATGCGAATAAGGGCAAACTGATTGCAAATCTCAAAGAAAGAATTTTGGAATGCTAAAATAAATTTCATCGACTCTTCATTAAAAATAGCTAAGTACAATGGGAAAAATCATCAATAACTGTAACAAAATACCAGAAACCTAAAATAGACGCAGTTCGGGACAGACCCCAAACATCAATGTGGACGAGCTCAAAAGGAGACTTGGTCTGAAATTCTAAGCGCTTAGGGAACGAAACACGAGTATGTTTCCAAAGCTGACACAACTCACACTCTAGTGAAGATGTTGTTCGCCAGACACCATCTTCCGAAGCTTGAAATGTCTTGATGATCGGCACTAATGAAGGGACGAGAAAAAGGTTCATCTATTAGCGCATCTTGGAAGATAGGGCCTAACTTGATGATAGTTGCCTAAGACTCGCGTCCTATGCCAATCATCCTCTCAGACTTCATTCACTGTGTGACGTAATATGAGAAAAGGTAATCGAACAATTAAGGTCATGGATTAATTAATGATAGAAATAAGGGAGCCAATGGAACCGTGAGACACATAGAACATAAGCAAGAGATAAAGATGAGGGGACAGTCTGACATTTTGGCCATGGTTTGAGTCCCATTAGCCAGTTAACATAAAAAGAAGTACCAGAAGGAAGAGAAGAGATCCTTATTACCAAACGTATTATCGATGCACCAGACCGAACTATGGACCAAAGAGAGGTGTAAGATAAAGGCATCACCTAGATAAATGGCACATCTCACCCTCCCTCCCCCACGAGGCGGACGAGAGCATGAGGAGGCAAAGAAACTCCCCTCATATTCACCAAAGCGAAGAAATACCCCTGATGATGACTGGCTGGGCATTCCCGCTGGAGGTGGAGGCTGCCCATGATCAGCTACATATAGCAATGCTGACGACCACGTAATCGATAACACCCTGCCTCGACGTGGACCCATTGATTACAATAGGTGGTGAATGAGGTCGTTGCCTCCGCCTTTGATGGCCACCATGAATAATTCTAAGAATCTCAACGAGAGGGTGAGATGGAGCGCACACTAAAATCTCATCTAAAACCTTATAGTGGCTTAGACCATTGCAAGTATGAATCGTACGCGAACCGAAAGAAAATGTCATTACCAAAGGTCGATAGTGGAGCCAAGTGAGGTGATCATTCTAATGTCAAACTCGTGTCAAGTTTTTAATAAGGCAAGGATCATGCAGATTTGATCCATGTCGACAAGTAGGTCTCGCACGTGACTTTAGGCAGGACAGAGAAGAGCTCATTTTTCAATGCAGACATTTGCCCAACAAAGGAAGATAATTTCATACTGTTACCCAAACAATCAAATGTAGATACAACACGATAGGAGGCATCAACATCATCGTATATAAATCTTTACTTCTATCTCCAAATAAAATGTCCGATAATCCCCAAGATTGTCGAAAGGCTGGCCCCATGGATCATCAAGAATACAGAGTAAAGCGCCATGTTTTACCATCGAGACGTTTATGTTCTTCAACACTAGACCCCATAGATGGTCTTCAACACCATCTCAATAAACCATAATGTAATAGGAATCGTCAGACCGAGTAGAGTTTGAATGGACAGCTATCATGGGAGTTCCAAATAGAAACAAAGAAAAGCTTGAAGCTTTTTCTACAAATGCAGCGGGCAAATTCGACAAAATCAGCAAGGAGACCAAATACCAAGTGGTCAAAACAAATGCAAATCTACGAAGGCGAGAAAGTCTCGTGGACGATGTCAGGATCAGAAAATAGAGAACAATCATCGAGCAAAGAGGTGCCACAAAATCTATAGAAATCTAGGTTTCCCAGCAGTCGCACCGCAGAGAAAAATATAAAATCCCAGATGCATGCCTCAAAGGGAGAAATCAAGGGGCTGGGAGGGACTGTCGGGAAGGGAAGAAGAAGCTAGGAGAAAGCGATGGTCGGAGACTTAGCCACGCACCGGCATGTGGTGGCTGCCGTAGATGGGAAGTCACACGTGTGGAGGCGCATGAGATATCAAGTCGCTGTGCCTCGGCAGCACAGATCAAAGGACGACGAACCCAATGGTGGGGGTCGCCTACGAAATGGAGCAAATCATTTAAAAGTTCATCGGAGAGTTTTTCCGGCACTAAAGAGGTCTGACAGCGACGGAGGAGTTCTGGAGCTTCCTGAGACGAAAGTTATGGTGGTCGGAATAAGACACAACTATTAGGGGGTTTGCCGAATTGAGAACACGACGAAACCCTAAACCAAACCTTCTATGGCTCTAATACCATGTGAAGAAGTATAAGAAAAGGATGTTTTTCTTATTAATTGAATGAATGAAACATTACAGGTCCTACCTACTTAAATACATCAAGAAGACATAAAAAGGAAATAAATCAAGTACAAAAAGGAAGGAAAAATATTGTACAAGAAAGGAAGGGAATAAATCAGAGGATATTCTTAGAATACCCTATGATTCTCAACACACCCCTTTAAATGACAATAGTGACCGTCAATTTGGGATGCAAATAAACAAGAATTCCATGAATTGTTTGAATTACACTTATTCAAGTTAGCCCTCAAAGATGAAGTAGTATTATGATATAACCCATTGTTTGGTCAAGTAAGGACTAGTTGTGCCATTAGTAGACTTGTGAGGGTTAAAAGGGTGAAGACAAAAACAGTAGGTGGGAAAGGAGCACACCCGTGATTAAGAATTGAAGATTTCAATTTCCTAAGTTTTAAGATAAGATTTCGTAATTTAAAAGAACACAAGCTAACCTCACATTCAATTTCAGCTTTCAATCCATTTAAAAACCTACCAATAATGAGCCAATAATCCTCATCAATTCCACAAATAATATTAGTTCCTCAAATCAAGTCATATATTCATTAACAGAAGTACTAGTTTATAAAAGGTTCTAAATAGTTGGATCGAATGTTTATTTATAGTCAAGAAGTACTTATCTCTTAGTCTTAACTTCAGCTCTCCCACACAATAATGGTGAAACGGTTGATGTCAAGCAAGATTGACTACCACTAAAGCTTTGTAGAGCATCACCAAATGCATAGTAGCAAAACGAACTCATTAAGTATCAATGCCATATCAATCAAAGTAAAAACACGTTTAGGTCTAACCTACCATCAAATTATGGTGCCTTTACCTTGATCCTCCTAGTGACATAACTTACCTTATCATGAATATAACTGGCTTGGTCATAATGACACTATGGAGGTTAAAATCATTGATAATGACAGTAAATTAGACACATATGTATGGTGTAAATATAGAAAGTGATTAATATAAGATTTTTTTTTTTTTTGATAAGTAGTAAGTGATAGATATAAGGAATAAGAAGCGCTAATATTTTATTTTGGTATTTATTATATATTTTAGGTTTCTATTACTTAGTGAAAGTTTTATTAGAGTTAAGATTATTGAAATTTATTTTCTACTAGAGTTAAGATTGTCTATCTATATATACTTGTTTTGCTGGCTTATCAAGATTGTCTATATTCATAGATTACAGATGAGTAGATGCTTTAGACTTAAATAAGAATATTCATAATTCTTTGGAATTTCTCTCTTCTACTTCTAGGTCTCCCCCCTGTATTCTTCTCTCTATTGGCCTACATCTATTTTAACAGAGCAAGGTCAATTTTAAATGAGTTATTCAATTCATGGCATATCTATTTTTAACCATAGAAAACTCATCAAACGTTCAAAAGAATGCTCAATGATTCAAAGCTCGGAATGCTCACTTAACTCATTCACGCAGAATGCAAGTTCAGAGGCCAGTGTGTACAAAAATAATTACAAGGGAAGTGTGGTATTTTAACTTCTCTAACCAAGGACAATGAAAACTATTTTAAGCTACTTCACAGACAATCACAGAAACAAAAATAAAAAAAGAACTACAAAGTAATGAAAAGTACCTTGACTTCATCATAAAGCTTTCTCTCCCATGCAAAAAGTCTATCTAAGGTTGAAGCATGACTGCCTGAGATCATGCAGAAATTGTCAAATAGATTACTGGTAAGGTCATCAATATCGTCTTTTGAGTTTGAGCCAAGAGGAATCCTGGATGATGAGGAACGAGATGAAGTTGTCCTGTGCCAAGTTAAGTACTTCACGGCAGCTTGAGCAGGCTCTAAGTGCACATAAACATAGGATTTAATGAGTGAACGCAAAGATTAGGTATAAGTTAATGTTAAGCACAATATTAAATAAAATTTTATAATTAAAAAAAGGATCACATTCCACTAGTCACAGACAGTTTGCTGTTTGTGCTAAGTGCTAATCACTGAGGCTACTAAGCATAACCCATAAATTCACAGTAATACACAACAACCTCCATCTAGTTCCCATTAAGGGAGACTATATTGCCAGCACAACAATGCAAAATGGGATGTGAGAAAACTGAAAATGGAAAAAGAGAAATTTAGTGTCACACTTTGCTCTTTCTTTTTCTTCATTTTAGAGGTATGATACTTAGAGTAAGTTTGTTCTTTAGGAGCAGAAAGCACTTTTGAGCTCCAAGAAATTTTATATGCATTTGGTGGTTTTTTTCTTTTTTAATTAGCAAAAGCAATATATTGATCGTAAAACTAAGAGGTTCCAAGCAAGACACTAGACGATACAAGAAGGGAACCATATGAAACAAACAAAAAACAGCCAGCAAGAAAGCTACAATAAAAACCAACTGAGCAACAGGCGAGCACCCTACCTACTCCCCAACCAAGTCAAAAAATCCAATAAAGAATTCGTGTTATCAACACTATACAAATTTTCCCCAGTCCACAAATTGCTCAGGAAGTTAGCTTTAATCCTTTGAGCAAAGGTAACCCCATTCTCAAACACCACCCTATTTCTTTCACGCTATAAAGTCCAGAAAAGACACAAGGGTGCTGCCATCCAGATTTTTTTGTACGGAGGGGCTCCTTTGCCGGAGCTAGAAGGGTATGAAGAAGAGACAGCGGGAAAACCCCCATTAGTCCACACAATCATTAAAAAAGGGTCCCAAAGCGTCCTAGCTTTTGCGTGAATGGTAGATGCTCTATAGTCTACTCATCCTCACCACGAGAAAGCATCATGCTTGAGGCCATCCGACATTTAAGTTGGGTCAGCGTAAGCACTTTTCCCAAGATGTTTCCATGCAAAAGAAAACTTTATTTTTGAGCGGCTTATTTGGTTCAAGTGAGAGATAAAGGAGCTATCAGGAAGATGATCTAACCCTTTGTAGATAAGCTTTGCAGAGAAAACTCATCCGACACCCTTCGAAAGTAGCTTGTCCTCACGAGGCTGAACAGGAGAATTAACATGAATCTTTCCACCTCTTCTATCTGTAATCATTGACAACCTTAGAAGGTTGTAGATCTTAAGTCAAACAAGGAGGAAAAACATAACAAAAGCCTCCTCTCACACCGGCATCTTTCCATAAGCTAACCCTCTTTCCATCACCTATGGAGAAGGCCGCATTTTGGAAAAAGAAAGGCCATTCTTTCTTAATTTCCTTCCATAAACCAACACCAAAACCACCCCTAATGTCACAGGTGTGCCAGCCTCTAGGAGTCTCACCAAATTTACTACAGATAACCTTTCTCCAAAGAGAGTTCCTCTCATTAGCAAACCACCAACTCCATTTGCACTAGCTCAGCCTTGTTATGTTTGAAGCTTCTCGACCCTAGCCCCACTTTTCTCTTCTTTGTGCAAACAATAGCCCAGTCTTTCAAAGTGAGTTGGGGCGGGACCAAGCTCCTAAGGTTGCGGAAAAAATGTTTCTGAGAGGAGGAAATCCTAGAAGGAGGGAGAGGGAGGGGGAAGGAAGGAGGAGGAGGGGCGTCTCGGGCTTAATGGTGATAAAGCCCAGGAGCCCGGATGGTTTCTGGGTGGCACTTTTGGTGCTTAGTTGGGATTTTGTGAAGATGAGGTTTGGGATTTTCGGGGAATTCTTCGAACACTTAACCGGTTGTCAAAAGTGCGGGATGCTACATTCTTGGTTTTGATTCCCGAGGAAGGAATTGTCGAGGATCTAAAGGTTGAGACCCATCGGAGTTTGAGTGGGAGTTTGTACAAAATATTATCAGAAAGTGTTGGCTAACCGGGGAATCAAAGAGTTATGGTGTTGATTATTTCCAGGTCTCGAAATGCGTTTGTAGAAGGGAATAGCAAATTCTTGATGCGATTACTAATAGGCCCAATGAGAGCGTGGACTCTATTCTAAGAAGGAAAGAGAAAGGGATTCTCTGTAAGCTGGATATTGAAAAGGCTTATGATCACATCAGATGGGATTTCCTACTTCAGATTATGGAGAGAATGGGGTTTGGCTCTAAATGGATTAGTTGGATTAAATGGTGCATCTCCACAGCTTCTTTTTCCGTTCTGGTTAATGGCTCTCCTACGGGGTTCTTCAGGAGCTCCGGAGGCTTGAGACAAAGGGATCCTCTTTCCCCCTACCTTTTTGTTATCGGAATTGAAGCCTTGAACTGTATGCTTAAGCGTGTAGTGGAAGGCAATTTCATCTCACGGATTCACGGGTTTTTCGGGTAGAGATGGAGGGGATAACATATCTCATCTTTTATATCTTGATGATACTATCCTGTTTTGCGAAGCCAACTCTGAGCAACTAATGTATTTGAGATGGACCTTGATGTGGTTTGAAGCCTTTTCAGGCTTGAAGATTAATTTGATTAAAAGTGTGATTATCCCTCCGGGTAGGGTGAATGATATTGGAGGTGTTATCGGTGAGCTTGGTTGTCGGGGTTGGGTCCCTCCCTCAAGCGTACTTGGGTTCCACTTGGGGGCGCCTCCTGAGGCTTTGGGGGTGCAGGATTCCATCGAAGAAAGATTTAGATGAAGGTTGGCAACCTAGAAAAGACTAAATATCTCAAAGGGGGGGGGGGAGGATCACACTCATTCGGAATACACTGTCTAGCCTTCCCATTTACTTTCTTTCTCACGTTTAGAATGCCAAGATTGTTTTCAAGGCTGGAGAAGATTCGAAGGGCTTTCTCTGGTGGTGGCAATCTAGAGAGAGAAAACCTCACCTCATCAGCGGAAAGCGAGTTGCCTAGAAAAAGGAGTGGCGTCTTGGGGTGAGAGCCTATCAGGAATGAATATAGCTGTTTTGTAAGTGGTGTTAGCGGTTTGCCAATGGAAGGATTAATGTCTTTTTGAAAGAAGGCGTGTGGTGATGTGAGCGCACCAAATTTAGGGAGGTGATGGGGGGCTAGAACACCAATGACATTTAGGGAGGTTATGGCAGGTTATGGAAGGAACATCGAAGAATGGCTCACCGCACTTCTCAAAACTCTACTTCCTCATAGAAATGGTCGGGTACAACGGTTTTGAAGGATCCTTTGGTGCGGTGGGACCAATGGCCGTAATCACCTTAAATCTGTTCAATTTGGTAGCTCACAAAGATGCAAGAGTAGCAAAAGTTTGGGACTCCTCAAGGGATGATGGGGGTTGGTCCCCTGTCTTCCAAAGACCTTTTAATGATTGGGAGATGGATGAGGTGGAAAGGTTCCTTCTTTTCATGAAAACTTAGGAAAATTAGGCCCTTTGAGGATCGCCTAATTTTAAAGGAGACCAGGCACGATAGTTTCCTCGTGGACTCATGTGCAGAAAGCTAATGCATTCTCTCCCTACAATTTCTCTTGGCGCTCCATTTGGGACCGGTAGGTTTCCTATTTAGTTCTTTGCTTGGGAAGCTTCGCACGAGACAGAGTGCTTACTCTTGACCAATTAAAGAGAAGGAATCTGCTTGTAAATAGGTGTTTTTATGTGTGAAGAGGAGGAGAAATGATGAATGAATTTTGTTTTACATTGTTCGAGCTAAGATGTTTGTGGAACCTTTTTTGGCCATTATGGATTACTCTTTGGTGTTCCACGCTGTGGTCGCCAATCCTCCTTGCTTGGCAAAGTCGCGGTGTTGGTAGCGAGAAAAGGATTTGGTTGTGCGTCCCCCTCTTTGTTTTATTAAGACGTGGAATGAAAGGAGCAGGGGGTGTTTTGAGAATGAGACCCCTCTACTTTCGGGATGAAATCACTCTTTTTGTTCACCTTATGGTCTTTGAGCTAGAGATTGTATAGTGTTGACTAAACTTTAAATTCTTTGGTAGGATTTCCTAACACAGTTAGGTATAGGTAGTGGTGGTGTTCTCCCTTTTTTTGTACTCCTCTTGTGTACTTTTGGGAGCTTTGTGCTCGATTTTTAATATATGTGCATTTCTTGATCAAAAAAAAAAAGCTTGAGTATTGGCTTCTTCTCCAAGGCTACCACCCCCAAGCGTCTTTTGGATCCTTTCCAATCTAGCACATACTTTCTAAAGCATATGGAAGATAGATAAATAATAAAATGGAAGGAAGACTAAGATTAAAGTCATAGGGTGGCGTTAACCTTCCCACCCTTTGAATATCTTTGCATCTTCGAAAGTCATCCTCTTGAAGCCTCTCTCTTCATAGAATCCCCTAACACCTTATGAGAGGCTCCAAGGGGAAGGCCCAAGTAGGAAGTAGGGAGGAAACTTACACCGCATCCAAGCTTTGTGGCTAACTCCTCCACCTTGACAACTAGCTCTACTGGAATGATATCACTCTTATTTAAATTAATTCTCAACCTCGACGACGCTTCAAACCACATCAAAGTCTAGCTCAAAAGCTTCAACTAATCTTTGTCGGCTTCGCAAAAGAGAAGAGTATCATCAACATAGAGAAGGTGGGAAATGACCAACTCCTCACCTCCCCTATCTACAACCCTACTGCCATAGAGAAATTTCCTTCAGTTGCACGCTTTAACAAGCTGTTGAGAGCTTCCATGCCAATCACAAAAAGATAGGGGGAGAGGGGATCACCCTGTCTTAGACCCCTCGAAGTTTGGAAGAACCCCATCGGAGTGCCATTGATGAGACCTGAGAAAGAAGCTGTGGAGATACACACCACTCTATCTAGCTGTGCCATTTTGGTGTGCCAATAACAGGAAATTGTGCCATTTTGGTGGTTTTAGTTGAAGTGCTTTTTGGCTTTGAAGGGCTTCACACAAAAGGCAAGAAGAGGTTGCTTCTAGTGGAAACAATTTTTTGACCATGCCGAGGCCATTTTAATAGATTTTCATAAAATCGAGCCCATTTGAAACAAAAACAGCACAAATGCCCGACACAACCCTCTGATTTTTTTTGTTTTAAAGTGTGATACGTGTTGGAGAAATCAAGATGTTTGTGCAATTCTGAATCATTCTCCTGATCACCAAGTGAGCATAAGGAAGGAAAAATAAATTTGGCCTCAACAAGAAATTTTTCACATTTTCTTCTCTTTCTCTGTCTCTCTCACACACACACTTTCACTTTTTAAACAAAAAAAAGAAGAAAAAAAGAGACCTTTTCATTTCACTTCTTTCCAACCCCCACTTTGACGAGTTTCTGGTTGAAGATAATAAAAATTCCCGGGTTTAATAGTTAAAAGGATTTTGTATTACCATGTAGGTGGATTCTTTTTCATATCTTTGCAATATTCATCACTTTGTTTCTGCTTATTTCCTCGACATTTCTTTATTTGTTTCTTAAACCCTTAAGCTTGATTTATCTAAGAACTTGACCCTGAGGTAATAAGAACCACATTCAAATAATAATCAATCCTTTCCTTGGCAATTGCCTTCTTTAGAATAAAAAAAATGGTGTCCTAGTGCATTTCAGATTTTTTTTTGCACAAAATATTGTTGATAAATTAGGGTTTCTGATGTTCATGTCAAACAAACAAAAGAAAAAAAATAAATTTTAGCAATAAAAAAATTTAACATAATTCCCAAAATTAATCAGACATCCAAATAGAAGCCACTGTCAATTCTTTTGCTACTTTTGTTGATTAAAAGAAAACAAAACAACAAAGCAAAATAAGCACTTATTTTCCATCCAAGAGCAATGTAGTTATCCACTAAAGTAATTGACATCCAGTTAGTTTTCCTTTAAATTTTTAGGCCTTTGTGTTCACATTATCAATACAGGTTATTAAGAACAATGAGTCAGGACCACAGTACATAACTTTTAGGAGATAAGAAAGGACACAAAACCCAAAGGAAATCCCATTCAGGATTGGTAGTTCACAAGTTAGGAGAGGATGGTTCATGCAAGATCTTAAGAAACCAAGAAGAAGATGGATTCTGGAAAATTCATATCAGAAGGTACTTTTTAACTTATGAATATGACATAACTGAAAAGAGATGTCACATAAAATGCATGGAGATGTACCTTCCAAAACGATACTTGGGTCTTCCCCACATGAGAAACAAGCTTTCAATAGTGTAGATGTTGTGGACCTACCTGCTATGAGAAAAAGCAGTCTCTTGTCAAGAGATTTCACTATCTAGCATGAAAAAAAAAAAAACCCAAACATTTTCTCATAGTATTCAGCAAGCACCAGATGCACATTGTTCTTTTTACCCCAAGGAAACATCAATATTGAGGCTCTAAAACATTAAAATGAATTAGACTAAATTGCTGGATAGCTTGGGTACTCTACAATTTTATTTTTTTTTTTTTATCAGAAGGGTACTCTACAAATAGACTGCATGATTTATGAACTTAGAAAGAAAGAGAGAAAAATATCATTGTGAAACAAACTAACATACTTCACTTTTTCATAATATGAATCTAATATTTATGAGCTGATCAATATACAGTAAACCATAAGTTTCCCCCAGAACTGTAATTTGACACACAGCCACCCACCCACAGAGAGAAAGAGAGAGAGAGAGAAAGAGAGAAAGAGAGAGAATGAGAGGTCATACTGTCTTTCCCCGGAAATATTGGACGAAAGTGAAATTTATTCGCTTCAAGCATCCTTGGAACTTCTTTCCCAGATTCTGAAGCTTTTACGAGAAGAGAATGTATTCCACTGTATCTCTCAAGAAGCTTGAAAATAAGTCTTTTGGGGCAACCTTATTTTCAATACCATTTTCTTTTGCAGGTGTGCCCCTTACATCGGAATGAGGTGCAACTGCAGAGGATGCTATAATGGTGAGGAAACTGGGAGAGTTGCTTTTGTCTCCATTCAAATACCCAGTTTCTGAAGCTACACTTCCTGTGGAAGGCATAGTAGGCGAAGAACTAGCTGCAACATGATCTGGTACTCTATTAAGATTTTCAAAACTACGGACAAGAGTATCTGTGGAAGGCTCATCAAATTCATCTTCTGAATCCTGAGATTCTTCCTGCACATGAAAAGATACTTTATCTTCTTCATCCTCTAGTTCAGGAATACCCTCCTCTTTCCTAAGCCGATTTATATCATCAGCGGTATCCAATCTTTGGTTCAGTTCTCCTCCTTCTTGAAAGGAAAACTGACTATCAACAGAAGGAAAAAGGTGAAAGAAATCCCAATGTGGAGTACCAGGTGGCAAGGAAGAAGTTTCAAATGGTGTCATTTCAGGCCTTCCAGTGGAACGAGGTGTGGTGTTTTGAGGGGTACTGGAGGAGGTTACCGCCCCCATGACTGGTAAAGAAGGTTTTTCTTCTACTTTTCTGGAATAACTGCCCCTGACCTTCATATGGTTTACTTGAATATGATTAGAATAAGGAGGCGAAGGAGTTGGAGAAAGGGCTTCAGTTGCATCTACACGTTGGGATAGAGATGGAGATGAGAATGAGAACTGGGAAAGAGACTTCTCAGTCAAAGCAGTATTTCTGGGTGGCGCCAGTAAGTGTATAAGGAAGATTCAATTGGAGCTTCAGGCTCAACAAACTTCCTAAGAGCAGTTCCTGTAGTTTTGAGTGACTGAATATAAGCAACATGAGCAGCTGCTAGAGCACACCTGCCATCAAGTGCTTGCCTAACAAACTTCTTCCTTTCGCGACACATCTGCAGAGCTTTATCTTCTTCTATTTTAGAGTTTGTGATGCCCATTTCTCGATAAACTTGCTGCTGGAAATTCCACTTGTTATACAATCAGGGATGAAGCTTTTTCCTAGAAATTAAGTAGTTACAAATCTATTGAAAGATAATATAAAAGAAAATTAGCAATAGCACACGTAGTTGTAGTTTGAAATTTAGTTGAACAATGGTAGTGTAAACTATTAAATAAACAAAAACTCATCTTAAACATTTACCTTTTGCACAGAAGCAAGGAAACAATAAAAATAAACAAGATTAATTTATACTAAAAAAATGGATGATAAAAGAGATGGAAAAAAAATACAAACTTCCATTAGTTAGAATAGGAAAATGAGAAGTAACTCTCACTGCAAATATTTACATTTCTAGAATTTCCATGTACTCCCCTGTGATTATCCCTAATAGGAATACTCTGATTTATGACCCAGTGGTTCTAGATCCTCTGCTTAAATATCATCCCAAGAAGGTCCATACTGATTATTCCTCCAATGAATAACCCAATATTCCAACTTATTACTTAGTGAAAGAGAAGTCAACCACCATGTAAAAGTTATCTTCAACAGAAAAAAATCGACACCATACTCATGCAGTAAAATCAGGTCATCTATCTCAATTTTTAGGAAGCAATTAACTGGTGAAAATTACAAACCTTACTAAAGATATAGGAGCATTGTCCTGTAACGATAAGAAAAGTGTTAACAAAAATTGAATAGGAACCAAGCAGAAGAGAACAGAATGTCACTGAGAAAATGCAGATAGAGGTACACCATTTCTCACAACCAGAAAGGGACCGGTAACGAAGGAGACTGCAACTGCAATTTTGACACTATCAACCCCCCCAGACAAGTGGATAAAGAAAAGAAAAGATTGATTTAAAAATAAAGGCAGCAGAAGATGAAACACATCCAATTTGCTAATCAACATAAACTGAGAAAAAGCACCCCACTGATTCTGAATGAAATTAGCAATGCTCCTTTAGATTGACATGGAATTACAGAAAAGCAAAAGAAACCCAGTGACTTTCAGAAACAGGCAATTCATCACCAATTTGTGAATAAAGTTTTAATTTCTGTTCTTGCAATTTCTCCCAAACCAACACAGAAGAGGAAAAGGAACAATTTCTACAGCATCATATAGAAACAAATTTTTCAAAATTAAGGAATGAAAATAAACCTGGAAAGAGTGAGTTAGAACCTCGAATTAAGATGCGACTTTCAACAATCAAACCCGCAAGAATAACCTCTGTCCAATAAGGAAAAGAAAAAAAAGGGGGACATGTACAGATAACTTTAATCCCAAAAGCAAAAAAGATAAGGAGAACAAGCTCGAAAGTTACAAAATTTAAAACCCATGCCTAAAAAGAAGAAAACCCAAAGAGGGAATCTCTATGAATATTCATTAATCCACTCTGAAGAACAAAAGGAACAGAATTGTACCCAATATGAGCTATTGTACCTGAATTTTCCATATAAAACTCATTTACCTATCCCAGAACCATCATTTCTGATTCTTGAAGTCTCCATAACCAACAGTTTGATTAAAAACACCACAAATCCGCCAAAAGAGAGAAGAAATCCCAGAAATCTCCATGAAACAGAGCTCAAAAATCATCAAATTCAAAGCCCAAACCTCAAAAAACCAAATCAGAAGCTATCCCCCATGAAGATAATCTAAAAGTGGAGATTAGAATGATAAAAGACAAGATTCAACATACCCACACAAATTACATATCTTCCATCAATCCAAACTCAAATTTTCCCCAAAAAGGAAAAAAACATAACCATACCCAAATCCCATCTAGACTCCAAGAACGGAATTAAACCAAAAAAACAAAAAACGAAAACAAATATAAAAATAAAATTGTGGGTCTTGGCGTACCTGGGAAGATGAGTCAAAATCGAAGCTGTACAGTACGGAAGACTTGGATTTCAGAGAAGACCCATGAGGAAAATTTGAGAAAATCGATGAGAAAAAAAGAGGGAGAAGAAAATATTTGCGGGAGAGAGAGCAGTGATGGTGGTGGTGGGCGAATCCATGCAAAAAGCACAAACAAAAGACAGAGAACAGTGTGTCACTGCGTGGAGTATGGACCCCACATGGCCAACACAATCACACGGCTTTCAAGCTTCGATTCTACGCCATACTTACTGTCGCAAACTTGGGGGTGGGGGTGGGGGTGGAGTGTGGAGTGTGGGGGATATTGCCATAAAGAAAGTAAACAAGGAAATCCATCCTCCCACTTTTTGATCTCAATTGACTCCCAGCCGACTTTTTTTTTTCTCCCCTCAGTTTTATTGACCAGCACAAGTAAAAAACCAAAAAAAGTCACCCACGCTTCAATTATTCTTCAAAAACAAAAACAAAAAAATGATTTTTCTATTGTTGAAAATGTAAAAATTTTCATTGAAAATTTGGAATTACATTTTTAATTGTGAGATTGTAAAATCACTTGCTATTTACTCTTGGTAAATAAATTATCTTTTTATGAAAAAATAAAAAAACAAAGGTGATTTGGTCAAGAGATAGAAACTTTGAAAAACATTTCAAAAATATGATATGTTTTGTTTACTGTTTGTAAAAACTATTTTTTTAAGAAAAAAAAGGAAAACATAAAAAACAAGCTTTGTTCTTTTATTATGAAAAACACATAAAATATTAAATTCAATGAATAATAATTATTTTCAGAAAACACCATAATAGTATCTTATGTTTTTCAAAAACAGTTTTCAAAAATATGAATCAAAAAATAGTTTTCAAAAATTATTCTCTAAAATAGTTTTCAAAAAAATATTTTTATTTTATTTTAATAAAAATATCTTTATTAAAATAGAGATAACATTTTAAAAAAGATAATAAATCCACAAAAATAGGTACATATTCAGGAAAACATATAGGTACAAAAAGATACCGTTTTAGACAAAATTGTCCAATGAGATTTAGTTATGACGTGGGGGAATTAGACAAATTTAATAATTATTGTATGGGGACTTATCTTTACACCTTGAAGATTTTTTTATTTTTTTTTATAAATGTGACATTTTTAAGGTTATTTTTTTAAGAGGAAGTTCTTTAAACCAATTTCTCTATATGTGCAAATACATCAAATAGGAAATGACCTTTTTTATCTAAAATGGATTATTTTTCAAGAAAAATAAAACATAAGGATTGTTATATTTACAAATTTGGGTTATTTGAGGTTTTTCATGAAATATTTCTTTAAAAAAATATTTTCTAAATTGATTAATAAAGTTAGGAAAATGTAATATTGAAAATTTTAATTCTTGATGAAAGAAAATTTTCCTCATATTTGATATTTGATTAGTCTTTTGAAATCATTTTAATATTTTAATACAATTGTTGTACCTATTTAAAAACCTTGAGAAGTTGAAAAAAAATTTAATTTGTAAAACTTAAAAACACAAATAAATAGTTTTTAAATAATATAAAACTAAAAAAAGAATGTTTCAAAATAAACTAAAACAAACACCATAGGATTGAATATATGAGTGAGATGGTTGAGTCTCTTTTAAAGTAATCAGTAGTCTTAAGTTCGAGCCATAGGAATGCAGTTATATTATGTGGTAAAATTTTACCATTCTTGTGGTCCCTCCTTGCTCATATGAGGATTAGTTCAAGTATGGTATGGCTTAAAAACGTCTTTCGTGTGTACACATATCGACTCATGACACCTCATAATATGGTTAAGAAAAAACTAAAACAAACACCAAATAAACCCATTTTAAATATCTTCCCTAATTAAAATAAAATACTAAAAAAATGTATACAAATTTAAAATACAATTTCAAGTAATCTAAATGCTTTGCTTGTTTATACAATTCAGTATACACAAATTTTAAAACACAAAACTATTTTATTTATGTTGAGGTTTTGTCCACACCCAGATCTCGGTCGGCCGATTAGCGGTCAGAACCAAGTTCGGGGGTGCGAGACCACTATGCAAGGACTCTTTACGATTTTTTTAAACCGGGTGGTATTTTTGTGGGTATGGCCCACATCTTATAACATAATCAAAATATAATATACATATCAAAAGAACTACCTTTGAGTGGTGTCCATCAAAATCTGTACACATTCTGCAAGTCTCATTTACAAATACAAAAATACATGCACCAAATTTACAAATCGAACACGAAGGCTTCTTGTGATGAACCGCACAAGTGTGTTGGCCCGGCGGTATCGCGAGGAAGTCTTGAGGATGTCTTCTCACGTACCTGCAGTTAAAACCGGGTGCTGGCTTTGCAGCAGTGGGAAACATATGTTTTATCTTTTATCTTGCGTTAACCCGTAAAACAATAACGGATAAATTTCATGCATTTATATTATGAACTATCTGACGCCTTTGCTTATAACAAACTTATGTTTATTCGGGACTCCGTGGAATTCTGAGAACTTATCATATTGGAGCTTATATTTACAAGCGACATTAACGTCGGATCTTTTGCCCATTCGAGAATTAAGCATGCGGACTTATCTGCTTATTTGGATCTTATACTCATAGCAAACTTATTCTTATCCGGGTCTTATACTTATAGCAGTCGGATCTTATACTTATATCGAGGAGGCTTGTCTTCATTAGAGATCTTATATTTTATTAAGTTTCTTGTATGTTGTCTTGACTTATATGTGTTATACTTATCTTAAGCTTATACTTATTTCGATCTCCGTGGAGTTCTGAGAACTTATGTTTATACGGAGGTACTTAAACACGTATTGGTACTTATATCCCATCTGAATCTCGAGTAGGAGTTTACAGAGCATACTTATCCTACGGGTTTACACTTGTTCGGTGCCGTGGGTATCCGCAGATGCAGACATTATCTTGAATTTGGACTTATTCTTTATACGGGGTGCAGTAAGTACTACTTGTTCAAATGTCCTGAGGCGCACACTTGTGCTTATATCGAACTTATCGCACATACTCATACGGGAGTACCGAGTATGTACTCACGAGGTTATCCTTATCAGGAGCTTATGTGGGAGATGCAGTGAGTGCTATGATTAATGGGAGATAAGTGGCGCAGTGGTGCTGAAGTATTTCTCAAGGCTCACAGGAGTACAGTGGGTAGCTGTAACTATATTTATGGGAGATGCATCTTGCTGCTTTGTACTATCAAAGCATATCCTTGTTTACGGATCTTATCTTGGTATTCTGAAAACTTATCCGTGTATTTGGATCTTATACATGTCGATGCAGGCATATACTTGTCTTACGGATCTTATGCGGGTGTTACAAAGCGGATCTTATATTTCGAATCTTGACCGTGTGCGAAGGTACCCGTAGGTACGATAAGTCGGAACAGATTAGACTTATGTTGATACATATCAGATATGGGCATTAGTCCATAGCAGGTACATATCACTACAGGTACATATACCGGATTCATACAGATTCATAACATATCCAAAAACAAATGGATTTATCGGTTTATATCAGAGCCATATTCGAGTGCTTGGTTCGAGTGCCGTAGGTCTTCTTTGGATACTATCTTTGTTACCTGTGAATCAGTGCCAGTAGGTATAACTGGACTTATACTTGTTTACCCGATATGGGAATTGCGAGTAGGTACTCTGAGGAGACTTATATTTATTTTTATCGATCTGGAGTACCCGGTAGGTACTCTTGGACTTATACTTTGTTTTCTTGATCGCGAAAGTACGGGTGGGTGCTCTGAGACATACTTTATTTTATCGATGCGGGGTGCCACGTGAGGTACTATAAGTTAATCGGATGCAAGGTACTTGCGTGGTGCCCTACGAACAAATACGGTACATTCGGATCTTTTACTCTTATTATTTATTAGTCTTGTCGTATAATTTGTTTTGATCACTGGGATGGGAAGTCATGCAAGAAATGTAGTGGGGCCTTAACCTGATAAGTGCAGAAGATTTCAATACGTGGGGGTACGTAGCACAAGCGAGAGTCACAAATGCGAGCAGTGTCATAGCACTGATAAAATCACCAAGAAGTACTAATCGGGAGTGTAGTAGCACTAATCGGGAAATCTTAGTAGCACTAATCGAGAATCTGAAGTACTAATCGGGGCGAAGTCTTTGTGTCATTTAATAAGCGGTCTTAAGCGGTTTTATGAGTTTAGTAACTTACTATCTTATAATAGGGGCATTCTTAGCCACATTATCGTGTTCAGCGATATATTGTATTTCACGTTCATAGTCGCGTTTCGGTTCGTTTCATGTTTCATATCAGTTTATGTTTTATGAACACGGCTATACATTTGCATTTCCTATATTTTCATGTTACTTTTACATATGGCATTCATATGCTTATGCAGTATAATGCCTATGTATTCACATCATTCTTGTATTCTAGTCCTTTCCAGTGTATATTTTACTTAGAAATTGAATCATTCAATTGGATCATCAAATTAAAGTATGGCGTTTTTAAATGCCTGGCCCCAGTCAATTCTCAGATTTTTACCCAAGGGCCAGTTTAAAATATTCATTTTCGGTGCCTTGTCTCATATTTGACATTGGTTCTTTGTATTCACAAATCTAAGGTGTAGAGTTCCTCCTCCAGCTGGAATCACCGTGAACTTCACAGGCTTCCGAATACGTTCGAAGCAACCAGACTACTCTATGTTGACCCGATCACGGGAATTGGCTTGCACATAGCCCTACTGAGTGAATTTTGGGCCACTAGAATGGGAATTGAAGATGCCTATTTACGTATGTTTAGTTTCTTGAAGTCTATTTTAATTATCCACTTGGTCACTCAAATCGGATAAGAAATGAGCAAGTTATGACTAAAAATCTGGCCCCGGTGAAATAAACTTGAGAGCATTACATGTGGGTACACCTCGTTGTCTGGAGCCACATGTTGGCTTGCAAATATTGTAACTTTAACATGTGCGTTACATGTTCCAAGATTCATGGGTGCATAATATGAAGAATTGCCCGAGATGTGTATTTTTCTCACTAATTTTTCCATGTGTTAATATCCAAATCAGCTCAATACTCCGCAGACACGTCAAGACTACTCGATTTAATGATCTGTTTTTACTCAAATCATATTTCATTACACATATGCTCCTCAAAACAACAACTCTAATATGGGTCACAACCCATACACAAATCAAACTCAAGGATTTGTTGGGGTTTGTGTCACGACCTAACTCAATTACCCCCGTCATTTAATATACAAGTATTAAAAATTCGTGAATCATCTGATTTCATGCTTAAGGTTCGGTTTCCATGCGCTGGTGGCACTTGCTTGAAGCTTAACTTGGCTGCTCTTCCTCTTCTTCTTCTTCTTCTTCTCTCATTCTCTTATCTTCATCTGGGTTTTAGTTCTCTTCGAAACGCTGAGACAGGTTTTTGGTCTTTGTCCCGAAAACTCCATCTTTTAGGCCTTGTTTGGCCCTCAAAAACCCATTTTTAGTTAATTTTCCTTCTTTATAACTTTGGTGCCAGCTTCTTGACCATTTATGTTTCCAGTTTATTATTTCATTTGGCATAAGTCGCACATTAACGCCATGACTTTTAAGAATTGCTCTTTTGGACAAGTCTGATTTTATCATTAAATCTTGAGATTTTAAGTTATAGTTTCAAGTGTTTGTTTAACTCGCCGAGCAATTTCAAAATTATGTTCTGAAATCACACTTAAAACGTATCGAAATTCTTGGGGTACGTTTCGGAATGTTACAGTTCATTTGAAACAATCATGTACTGAGTTCTCTTTGATTGTTATTTAAGACAAAAAAATTTAATTTATACTTTCTTTTAATTTTATATCCTTTCTTTAACTTGTCTAGCCAGGTTCTGGCGATAGATTGTAACGAATTTATGTTAAAAATATATTAAAATAAGAGTTTCATAAAAGTATAGTTCAAATATCTGACTTGAAATAATATATAGAATATTGGAAATTAAAAAATAAGGTTATACCAAAAATATTTAAAAGATGTATGGATTGAATTTTAATTTTAACAAGAAAGACTTTCTTTTCTTTTCTTTTCTTTTCTTTTTTTTTGAGGTGAATTACAAGATAATTTCTGTATAGCAATTATAACTGTAAAAGATAGATAAGTAGTTCTTGCTGGAAGCAACATTTAATTGATACATAATCTATTAAACTAATCTTTCAACTAGATATAAAATATAATATGTATTCTAGCTTTAGTTTGTACAACATAAATTTTAGAAATAAATTTGAGGTTTGTACAACAAAATTTTAAATTAATATTATACTTGAAAAGTAAGTATGAAGAATATTCTATATTGCACCACAATTATTCTTACAACGTTTTTTTTTAATAAATAATTATTCTTACTACGTTTTCCATTATGAAAAGTAAAATTGTGACTAAAATTATCATTTGCAATGAATATTTTTATGTTAAAAAATTTTAGTTTATACTTTATAGCATAATGCCATATGTTATGTAAGAGTTGTTTTTATTATATTTTTTGCAATAATAAAGTAACTTTTTTTGTTGGGAATAAAAAACCCAAGTTGCCTTTCCCTTTATGTCATCTCGTTGTTTTAACCCCTTTCCTTAAGTCAAGTGAGATGATTTTTTTGATCATTTTTGTCTTTAACTCATTAACTTTACCTGTCGCTACATCGATTTTTTTAACTGATAAAGTGGTTATTAATAAAATTTTTAGATTTTTTAATTTTGTTTTTCAGTATTTTGTTATCGTCTTATAAAGTGTGTTTTTGTTGTCGTTTGTACGTAGCGTGGTTGTCGCGCGCATCTTTGCGTGGGTGATTAAGCGATAAAGCGGTCAGTTCGGAAGCGGGCGTGATCGGGATAATGGTTCATCATGAATCTTCTTGCGTACCGTGGTATCGCCGTTGCGATGATTATATCGTCGTTGCCGAATGCTCATATGACGCCGTAGTTCGTTGGCCGTTGTCTGGCGTTGATGCCGCGATGGCGAACGTTGGTGGTGTTTGTCGAATATATTCTTGGTTGAATCGGTATTATATTTAAAAATAACTTTTTGTCATGTAAAGTTTATAACTTTGTCATAAAAGTAGAGCTAATGGTTAAATGTCATATATTATATGAAAATCACTTCTATCATAACTGAATGAAGTGAAATAAACATGTTCTCTTTACATCATTTTTTTTCATTAACAAGATGGGTGGTTTTTTTTGTTATTATTGGCTTGAAATCACATTTTTATATATCTTTTTATTATTTTATTTCTCAATAAAGTGATTATTTCACACAAATTTATGTTTTAAATTAGTTTTTTTATAATTTTGTCGTCTGAACGATGCGGCGTGTGATTGTGTCGTTTAATTACTGATAGTAGCATTCTGAATTATTTTGTTGCGATGTTTCTTAATATTGTATATTTGCAATTAAGGCGATATAGCATATTCAATCGAGGAAAAAACTAGCAAATCAAATGAGTTGTTAATATCTTGTATAGCGAAATATCTTATATATTATAGTTATTACATAAGATTATCGAAATGTTTAATTTTGAATCGATTCGATTTATCTTATTAAGCTTGAATGTTTAAATAAATCATTTTTAAAAAATTTTAAGCGGAATTTAATTTTATGTTTTGATTGAAATGTATTCTTAGTTGAATCCCGATAAAATTATATATTTTAAAAAATAATGAAAAGTAAATTTATGACTGAAAATGACATTTTGCCATGTTAATTAGCTATGGTCAAAAGGTCTTAGATATATTTATATATATATTTTTTATTGATTCTCTCGAAGATTTTCAAAAAGATATTTGTTCTTAATAACCTGAAGGAATGTTATTTGAAAAATCTAGAGGGGGCCTTTCAATAATCTTGAAATACACATTTTTTATTAGAAGATATTTTCCATTTAAAATTTGTAAGAATTAGTTCGGATAATCCAACCTACCAACTGTCGCTATCTAAACATTATTAGACGTGCATGTGACTTCATAATTGAGTAGATTAGTAATTTAGTAATTCGATATCATAATTGAGTAGAAGGATTTCAATATATAAAAACAATGATGTAGAATATCAATATCCATCATTCGGTGTATGATTATAGAAGATTCAGATTCGAGAGGTTACAAGACCTTAAGGTTATATAATAAATGATTTTACTAGACTTCAATTGAGTCTTGGATAAATTATAGGTGTAATTAAGGTTTGAAGAAGAGTTTGCCTAAATCAATTTTTTATTTTTTATTTTTTTTTTATTTTCTAAGTCCTACTCTTATTAGTTACGTAAAGAGTTGATTTTAGCATTCATAGTCAAAGTAGAAGTTTTTTTGTTTAATATCAAACAAAATATTTTATTAGGATTAGGAGTTTGTATAAAATAAATAGAGGAGTTCTATTTCAATTAAAATCAAGAAAATAAGGGCCCGTATAAACCCTTCCAATATATATATTTTTTTCATGTATTCGAATTTTAATAATTTTTTTCTTATTTATCTTTTAAAACTTCTCTTATCGCTTGGTGGATTATCTTGAATGACTAGTACATGACTTCTCATCCCGTACTAGATTTTTTGAATACGAAGTAAGTTCCTATCCTTTTACATTCTCTATTAATTGCATTATTCAACACCAACTTTCTTACTTAACCGATTTTGTGCTCAGCTCAAAAATCGATTTCTAAACTGATTCTTACTTCTAAAACATTTTCCAGTACTTCCCATTCATGCTCATCACAGTAAATACATACTTGCAGCCTTTAAATTCGATAAAACCATCTACTTTATAAATGTGAAAAATCAAAACCAACTCAAAATAAGGTTGTTTTACAACAAATCAAACCTAAACATTCTCACATCTAAAATATTTCATTCTAAACCTTAACCTCATCATATCTAACCCTAAATTAACCCTAAAATCTTTGAAATCATATCTATCTTCCACATCAAAGTTATACCTTATAGCCCTAATGTGATAGCCTGTAATTTTTAAAGGGCAAAAATTAAAATTAAATAATTCTTTTAAATTAAAATAAGGCTATAAGGGTAATTCTCATAAGAAACCCTAAGTATAAATAGAAAAAAAAATTATTATTAATAAAAAGTTTTGTGTTCTCTGTCCCTCTTTTGATCGTGAAACCATAGAAAACCTAGATGAGTGAAAATGAGATTTGGAAGATGGATTTGAGAATAAAGTTTTCCTCAGATCTGCTGATATGACAGAGGAAAAACAATATTGTGCTTTTGAATTCTGTACTTTATGAGAGTTGTTTTTGTTTGGCAGAATCCTGAAAACCTTGGATGTTAGATCTAAAGTTAAAAAGAAGTAATTCGAAATATAAGATATTTTCACTTGTTATTTCTGGAATTTTTTGAGCATAGATTATCCCAAAGTTTTTTTTAAAGAAGTTTAGATGAGCACAAGAAGTGCGTTTTACTAAATTAGTTGAATATATAGAATGAAAAAATAAAAGAAAGAAAAATAAGTGAGAACATCGTATTGCTTTGAGTATGAGAATGAAAATGTAAAAAAGAAAAAAATAAGTAGAAAACTATCATATGTTACGAAGATTATGAATGAAAAAAAATAGAATAAAGAAAAATAAAGGCAATTGGGGACCACATGAGCAGTTTGTGAATTAAAGAAAAGAAAAAGAAAAAAGAGTAGAGGTCACTATACCAAAAAAGTAGGGATCATTAAGAAAAAAAAATAATTAGGAATTGTAAAGATGATGGAAGTTGAAAAGGCAAAATGAAAATCTTAGCATGGAAGTAAAAAGCCAAAAGGACTTAGTATGATTCAATATCTGGTAAATATACAAAACAAAATTAGGCCTAAAAACTTAAGCAAACTAGGGCTGAAACTTATGTATAAAGAATGCCTAAAAAATTTAGGTAATGATGAATATTGAAAAAAAAAAATCTAAATATTCCAATTACTTTTAGAAAATAAATATTTGATGATAAATTATTTGAAAATAATAATTAACAAATATAATAAGCTTGGAAGCTAAAATTTTATAAATACATGTATTTGATAAGTATTTGAGGATATATTTTTGGCAAGTGAATATTTGGCTAAAGATTTGGTATCTAAATAATATTGTATTAAGGTAAATGTTGTGAATAATATGATATAAAATATACTCATAATGATTATTTTATTAGGGTGGATTGATTTAATAATTAAGAATATAAAATAAATAAATATTTGAAATCATATTCGGAAGGAATTCGATATTTATAAAAGTTTTTAAACTCGTTAATTAAATTATTAATAGTTAGGATGTTTAAAATACTATTATGATCAATAATATCGACATTATAAAATTGTTAGGATTCTCGAACCTTTAATTTTAGGTGAATAATTAATGATGTATGCTAGGGATGAAATAGTTCATAGAAATTCTTTTAGATTAACTGTACAAGTTAATTGCTTATTTAAGGTAAAGAAGATATTACTTAGCAGGGATTTTCTAAAAAATAATTATTTGTTTTTATGTCATTTTGATGATGAAAAGGGTTTTGAACTAGAGTATATCATTTTTAGTTCATGAAAAATTTGCTTTTTATTTGTTGTTGATTATCCAATGGATCAAATAGTGATTTGTATAAAAGAATCATTTGATTTGTTTTTTATTTTTGATAAAATGTAGATATATGATGTATTGTGATTTGTATTTGAATGGAAATATCAGCTACAGAGTTGGATGAGTCAAGTATCATTAGGGAATAGTTGGCATTATTTGGTAAATTATCGGCGGGAATAATAGTTAGACTTTTATATTTTGTGTGTGATCTATAATTGATTTGAGCACATTCCAAAGTTTGGATGGGAGTTGCGAAGGCGATATGTTGAAGTAGCGTTTGGTTAGTCGTAAAATAATCGATTAGAGTTATTGCGTGCGTTGAAAATATGGTTGGACCTTTATTTAAAAGTCTCATACATGACTACGACATCGTTTGATGTTGTTATTGAGAAGAAAAATATATTTGAAATGTATTTGATTTACTTGACTTTGATATATGAAAGTGTTTGATTCGAATTTTGATATGGCAGGTTGAAAATGTTTTAAATGGAAATTTTAGATATTCAAACTTATTTTTTAAATCAAAAGTTTTGATGAAAAATATCTTACATTTTTATATAATGCAGCGTTTTGATCTATGAAATTGTATTAGTATTCTTACATTGAACTTGCAAGAACTTTACTCTCAATCGTTAATAATTTTTTTTAAGTACCTTTAGTTTTCATTTTCACAAGGAGTGATGGTCAGGTTGGGGTTTCGTCATTATTAGGATTCGATTAGAATTTTATGTTTGACCTTGTTGAATTAGTAAGTTTATGTTTATGTGGATAGTTCGGAGTTTGGAGATTAATGTCGAGTCGTTTGAATAATGATATTTCGTTTTTAATTTTGTTCGAAGTTATTGAAATTTTGGAGATTCTAAATATTTTGAAATTATGAACTTATCTACTTGAGATTTGTATTTGAAGTTATAAATATAATTTTTTTTTTTTTGTTGTGTATCATTTCAATTCCAGGTGAGTAGAATTTAAAGTTACATTACTTTGAATATATGTTTAGTATTAGTAGACACAATCAGTCACGAAAGGAGGAATATTTGTGTTGTTTCACTCTTTAGTATCTTAAGAAATGAATTAATAGTCATGTAAAACAGGTTCGAACGTGACACCTAAGATACCACGAACCAATGCGGCAATACCCTAACTTTTCTAAATCATCCATCAGAATCTGTCAAAAATAAAAATTGCTATAATAATATCGGAATATTGACCTCCACAGCTCTCAATATATACTTTTATATATTTAGAAATTATTCAAAGCAATTATTTGCAAAGTATATTAAGAGGGTTCCAAAAATAATATAATTAAGAGAAGCAACTCAATGAACAATTAGCAATAAACAGATAACAACAGTAAACAAAATGCATATATGCAGGTATATGACAGTAATTTTGTATATATGATAGGAGAACAAGATTATCATTAGTATTTTTTTAACAATATAGTGTTATTTCTCACTTTCTGTAGTAACAAGGAAAGTCACTAACAATCATAATAAGAGTGATAATTTTAATTGATCATAAAATGATGACATATCAAGAAAATTTGGAAGCAACATAACCACTTTTACGTGGAAATTAACAGTCATTCATTTTATTTTAAAATTTTTCAAGATAAAATTGCTAAAAATATATAAAGGGAAATAGAGATTTTCAATATATATATATAAAAGCATATTTAAAATAAAAAAATATCGCATCTGTAAGCGGGACGGACTGGCAGCCGAGATGGCATATGCCTCCCTCAATTTTTTGCAAAAAAATTCTTACTTATAACTGGTTGGATTCGAACCCTTATCCTTAATTATCCTCATGAATTAATAAAACCTTATATAACATTTTTTTTTTAAACATGAGATAGCGTTATTAAAGCCTAACATATATAAGCATTCTATTTCATCAAAATATATTTATGTAATCATCAAGCAACGTACTAAAAGGATATAACACTTTCTAAAAATAACGTTGGCCACATTTTCCTTCACTATACCAAGGAATGATATTTGTCATGAAAGGTAATTTTCTCTCTTTTATGTGGGTGGGTGGACCCTAATTCAGTTTGGAATGTCCATTATATGTATTTTTGACGATTTGGAAGGCGGCTAAATTAAGGGTTTTTAGGATCAAGATGCTAATCTACTCTTTTTGTCTTTATTCTTTGGACGGAACTAAATTATCTGTACATTGGATGATTGCAGGCTCAATATATTGATTAGTGGGTTGTAAGTGTAGTATGGGTTTCTTTTTTCTTTTTCTTTTTGCATATTTTGAAAGCTCATTTTTGTGCAATTAATCTTAAGGGAGTGATTGGCACTGTAATGTCAAATCCTTTTCAACACCTTTTCATACCCCACTTTTTTACTCCTACTTACTATTTTACTTATAAAAAAAAACAAATAACCTAAAAAAGTATGTGACTGCCTTAATAATAATTTACTGTGTATGTCATTGCGAAAGCATTTTCTTGATCCATTGATTTTCTTTTAAAAAGAAAATATCATTAGTTTCAACTTTTTATGCTGGGTGTTATTTGGGAGATTATATTTGGTTTACAGTTAGTTCTAAAAAAAAATAAGAATAGCGAGAAAAAGCATAAAGAATATATTTATTTTCCTTTTTTTTTTTATGAAAGTATGAAAATACAAAATAATTTTTAAAAAACACTAAAATGATGTTTTATATTTTTAAAAACGTTCCTAAGAACAGTTTTTATGAACATGAATCAAAAGTCCTTAACATTTTACCTTTTCACATTTTAAAATACAATGAGAACAACTATAAAATGTGCAAATTTTACAATTATTGTGTGGTTTTGTTAACCAGATGAAATGGTGCCTTGAAAAGAAAAAGAAAAAAAAAAAAAAAAAAAAAAAAAAACATGAAGGAAAATGATTCTTTTAACACCTCAACAAAACCTTCTAAACAAGTTAGACTGGACAAAAAAAAAAAAAAGCATACGATCCTTAAAGCCAAAATATAATAATGAGAGTCAATTCTTCACATATTATCTTTTCAGTACTCACGAAAACAATTCTATATTAAGTACTGATTAATTTCTAAGTGTATTGTTTTATATGGAAGTCAGTTTGGTTTGTCCAAAAGAAGAATCTGTGTGTTCATTTGGAGAGATTAATAACACACATGGACACATGGGTGTATTAAACCACATCATGCAATGACAGTATCAAAATGATTTTCTTTTGTCTTTTTGAATTTTTGTGGAAGGGGAGAAATTAAAACCACCTTCAGAAATGAACAAAACTTGTTGAGCCAGGTACAAGGGAAGCTATGGCCACCTTTTTAAAAAAAATATATATATATATATTAATATTAATCAATATTTGAGTTTAAAAACTTTCTTTTCCTTTTTTTTTTTATATAACAGTTTAACAATAACAATTTACAACATATTTTAAATATTATATGTTGCAATTATTGTTCCATATTTTCTTATATATTTGATCTGCTAAAGTAGAATATATAAGATCATATCTTATTACAAGTATATGTTACCAAATATATATCTCAAATCTTAATTGATTTTTATAAAAGAAGATTGTGGCCACAAAATTCATTCTAAGTTCATTTTTCATCACCAATTAAGATTCCTTATGTAATAAAGAAATTTGTAGCAAAATTCCTATAAATATTTAGGCTATTCCCAAAAATTTGAAAAATTCAAAGGAAAAATAAGAGGAAAAATTATAAAGGAGAATGGAAAATGAAAGAAAAAAGAGGATTAAAATATAATGTATTATTTTATTAACTAATTCAAAACCATTTTATTTTATTTTAACTTATCGATATAAAGATTAAAATAATTTAAAAATATGTAAAGTTTGTTAGCAATTTTATATCGATTGATTTTCTTTAAAATTTTTAATTAGTCGACCGAATATAAAAAAATATTTTCTTTAATTTTTTTATCTCCTACCATATTTCTAAGATTAAGCCAAAATATCTTAGTTCACAGGGAAAAATTGGAGAAAACTATGTTCACGGATCCGTTTGATTTATTTAAGCATTATGAGAGCAAAGCGGCCAAAGTCGAGTTCTGGAGTTAAAAATATTTGATAAAATTAATGAGGAAACCAGCGCAAGGGTATATATGAGCAGGTACGATCTTGAAGTAAGCGTCTGAGTTACTAACCTTTCGTATAGTAATACGTAAAGGTTTCTTGATTTTGTCATAAGTTGCGGACGCTTATGTGTTTTACATGCTTTTTATCGATGCACCTTGAGATCAAGAGACTTGGATGGTCTTTTCTGTTTTTAATAATTGAAATGGGAACCCAATAACATAGTTTTCCCAAAAAAATGATAGAAAAAAAAATTAAGTATATAAAAAATTATAGATGACACATGAGATGTAAAATTATATGTAATGGAGACCTAGCAAAGAGACAAAATTTTGGAAAACAGTGTTGGTGTCTAAAAGATCAGGACATCACAACTTGAGTATGTTCAGTTTCTATTGGACATTGCCTAGTTTCAGTTTGACTTCTGTTGGACAACAAACAACTTTTGATGAGCTAATGATAATCTATGAAAACAAGGGATGCCCGAGGGATGTCTCGGGGATCCCTCTCTAATGGCTAAGTTAGCTAGGAGACATTTTACTAATAAGATAGAGAGAGAGAAAGAGAGAAAGAGAGGGAGAGAGATGAATCTCCGGATGGTCTTTACAAACGAGGGGAAAGGGCCTTTTATAGGCTCCTCGATCACCTAATGCATGGACCTTATGAATATGAGGAGTTCATGTGAAGAAATTATGAAGTCATCAAGACCATAACATTCAATGGAGCACTTTATAGATGGAAGTTGAATTACCGTGAACTTTAAAGTAGTATGTGTGGTCGTGCATCATATAAACAATTCAATTGTGTAGGCACCCACCTTTACCCCCCTCTTTTCTAGTCAGTTATTGAATTAGGTGATAAATGACTATACCATAATATATATACTTATTTATTTATTTATGTGTAGCTTTGTAAAACCGAGAAATTGATTGCGGAAAAATAGCCCAATCGTAATTTAGTGCAGTGTAATTTCGATCTGAAGTGTAATTTAGATTAAAAATCTGGAATTTGTCTCTAGATTCGGATGAGTAAACGGATTTCCATAGTTAGATCGTCTCATGAAATCTAGCTAAGCAGCGTTAAATTCATTGGTCAAAGGGCGGTCGAATTCTGCAGCGTTCGGCGTAGCGGTTCGGTCTGTCACAGCAATTCGATGCGACGAAAGTCACATATAAGTCTTTAAGTGTAGGTGGTATGAGTAGAGAAATGATGAAAATGGATGGCAGAGATAGTGTAGAATGTAAACCCCAGGAAGGACATAGATGGCGTTTTGAAATGCTTAAAATGAGGAAAGAGACCAATCCACGAATAATGGTCTTCTTCTTCCTTAAGAAAAGACCAAAAACGTAGAGAAAAGGGGAGGAAACTTACAGGAGGTTAGATATTTTGGTTTTAGAGAGAAAGAGTGTAACCTCTGCAAAAATGTCGCCTTGTAGATCAGTAGTCCGGCGTCTTCGGGATGAAGGAAGGCTGGCTACACACGGAGGAGAGGGGCGTGGTCTGCCGAATTTAGGGGTGTCCAGCTCAGCAGGGGTAGGGTTTACTCACTCTTTGGGTTTTATTTTGTTTAAGAAGTTCTGTGTGTGTTTGGGTTGGATATGAGGTGGTGAGGGGCGGTTGATCGGTTAAATCTTGGAGCAAGTTGAATTTTGAAGCCGTGTGGACCCAGGTCGTATTTATCCGGAAATTGAGTGCCATGGTGAAATATGTCTTTATGAATGTATGCTTTGATGTATTGTGTAGTAGAATGAGTAGGAAATCTGAGTTATGAAATTGAGCGAAGATTTGATGTTTGATAGAAGACGATGTTAGCGCAGGGTTTTCTTGTGCGAAGCGATGATCATAAAATAATTTTTGTGAAAATATGTATTGTTTGGTCAAAATTGATTGAGTGGAGTACTTTCTTTGATTATTAGTGAAATTAATTGGTACGGTGTGGAAATGTGAGTGCATGCGTGATTGGGTGATTTATTGAATATATGCGTGGTGATATATTTGCATGTGTTATATGGGTTGTTGAGTGGCATGTGATGCGTTTAAGTATCGCATTTAAAAGCACTAGAGAGATAGGAGTAAAGTGCATGAGGTAGTTCTTAAAGAGAAGCGTTTCGGAGGGTAGACTAATAAATATATAAAATATGTCGATCGTCAGTCGACTGATTGATAATATCGGAGGTAGATCCGTATAAAATATCAATCGTCGGTCGACCCAGTGATATCATTGATCCACTTAAATATAACATCGGAGACGGTCCACTACTTGAATCTACGGGTAGACTACAAATATAAACAAATAACTTTGTTTGATGATTTTGTGTTTGAAGAAGCAGCGAGGTGTGAAATTCAGTGGAGACCCCGGGGTATGTGATGATCGAGTTAGGCGTTCAGTGGATCATTACACATTTGCTTGGATATTATTGTTTATTTAGATGCGCGTATGCGCCAGGTGGAGAGTAGCCGCAGGGTGATTAACTGCGGCGTGCCGTTCATTGCGTCGAGGACTGTTTTGGTGGGGAGAGCGTGGGGAAACGCGACTAGTCCTAAAGGCTAATTTAGAAGAAAATAGGATTGCTGGCTTTGGTTTTGTAATGTATCACGTGTATTAGAATATTGAATTTTAATATATCTGTTGTATAAAAGAAAGGAATTAGTTAACTCTTTTGAAGCTATTGGATATAGTTCATTTACATGTCATGATAGTATTGTTATTGAAATGCAGTGTTTGTTTACTCATGTATTTGAGGATTCGTGATGTTGGGACCGGGTGATGTATTATCACAGGTAGAAGGCTCTCAGGTACAAATGGAGACTGCTTAGATTTTAGGTGAGTGTCGTTGGGATTTTCCGAACATCCAGCGAGTGTCCGTGAGGTTGACGGGTAGTGGTACTCGGAGTTTGGGCGTCATGACACCGAGTTTATGGCACTGCATTTCAAACCATATAAAATCATTTTTCTACCAAGATAGGTTTTATGGGTTAAAGCGTTGCCTATCTAGTTGTTGTGCAAGACTCGGGCTTTAAGGCGATTAGTGTTGTCTATCCTATTATAATTTGGGTGGTTTTATGTCTTTCAAGCTTTGGCTGAGTCAGTCACGACTCGATGAGTCCAGTATAAGCAGAATCTCGAGGTGAGTGCAGAATCGGAGTGAATCTGGTACTGCCATCTACAAACTTGGTACTATCTCAAATCAGCTGCGGATGATTGAACAAGTTGAAAGTGTAACTCAGGTCTTCTTTAGGAATGAAAAGCCGGGTTCTACCTTCTCAATCTGTTTCTACCCATCACAACAAAAAAAACCATTTTTTTTTACAGAAATTTGAGCAACAAAAAAAACCATTTTTTTTTACAGAAATATGAGCAACAAAAAAAACGGTTTTTTTTAACATAAATCTGAGATTTCTCTTCAAAAGTACCAAAAATCTGTTTTTACCCATCACAAAACAAAAAAAAAAAAACCAGTATTTTCTTTAAATCTCAAAGTTTTGTTCCGTGCAAAACTAACAATTTTTTCAGCGTCTTACCTCGATCAGCAGGTTTTCCAACCTAGTCGATGGCTCGATCTTTGCCCGATGGTGAGGTAAACGAAACTCTCATTGGATGTGTGATGGGGCGGCGGATGAAGGTCCATTGTGGCTCCGCAAGAGTGGCGTAGTGAAGGCAGAAGAAGTAATGAAGACGAAGAAATGGAAGAAGAAACTAACTTACTATGAATATCAGAAGAAGAAGAGAAGAAGAGAAGAAGAGGAGAGAGAGCAAGAGAATCCAAAAAAGAAGCAGAGAACTGTGGGTTTGAGTTTGTTGGACACTTCATAAAAATGGGTTACAATATGGTATATAATTACGGAAAATGCCACAACTTGGTTTTTCACAATTTACAGATTTAGATCCCTTGTCCTAATTTCAGTTAAGAATTAAAATTAAGATAATTTTCTTTTTTTATTTGACTTCCTAGAAATAAGTTTTTGACCTATTTGGTTCTTATTTTTTAGAATAGTTTTTTAAAACACTGGTTTATTTTATTCTTATTTTTGAAAACTGTTTTCAATTCTTAAAATAGCAATGCTAAAAACACGTTCGGCGCCGCTTGCTTATTATTTTCAAAATCGTTGCTTCAACAATAGTAGCGATAATGTAGTTAAAAAAGTGGAAAACATATTTAGCTCCTAGCTTGTTTTTAACCCCATTTTTAAATATAAAAAGCAAATTGCTTTTATTAAATTTGGCCTATTTAATTATATATATATTTAATAATTTATATAAATTTTTTAATAATTAGAATATTTTAATCATCTCATTATTATCACCGCCGATATACGACGATACATCGCGACCGATATATTTCGCACCATCGTAATCGACGACCGATAACGCAATCTCTCAACCACAGAGATAAAACCCGTCTCGTTTCTCACATCTCTTCAAATGGGATTGGGCCATCGAAAATCTAGGTGGTCTTGTACGGAGCAAGCAACGAAATTCGAAATACATATTAATCAAATAATACTTATATGATTTTAATGGATCTTCTGTCATTCCTCACCTTGTCTTGTCTCCGTTATCACCTTTTGATTACAAAGATTAATCAAAATTTATAAATTCAATACATATTTAAATATATATATATATATGAGTTAGTATATATATATATATATATATATATATATATATATATATATATATATATATATATATATATATATTGAAAAAATACAAATTTTATATTTCATGTATTTTATAAGAAAGAGTTTTTTTTTTTATAAGAAAATAAAAGGGATTTTTATCAAATTAAATAAGTTTAAAAATAGATGGAGGTTTAGATTTTCGAAATTTGAAATGTATATTAATGAGATGACATTTTATATGATTTTAGTGGATCTTATGTGATTTCTCACATTGTCTCAGGTGCTAAGTCTTTCAGCTTATCTTGGGTCGGTAGAGAAAAAGAGCAGAATAGAGGAGGAGGTGCAATAATGGTACCAGGTTTCATTTTTTATATAGGGAAAAAGATGGATGTAATATGTGGTGTGATCAGCAGGATAGGATAGGATAGGATAGGATAGGAGAATGTTGAAAAGCAACTTTGTATTTCTTCACTTCCCCTTTCTTTCATTTACACTTTGTGTGTGTTCATAATGATTAACCCCACTGGATCCGACTCATAAAAGAACAAAATTTTAAAAATAATAAAGCAAAAAACAAAAAATGAAAAAAGTAGTTCCATCTGCAGCAGCTGGGGCCTGGGGGGCGTAAGAAAGCCTTTGTTGCATGTGGAGCTGTATCAGGACCAGGCACGTATTCCCCATTCACTTTTTCTTTTTCTTTTTCTTTTTTTCCTTTTTGTGTGTATATAATTATTTGAAGAATTAATCCATTTAAAATATAAAGAAAATAAAAAGGAACTTTGCCAAAAACTAAATAAAAAGGAAAATTTTATATTTTTCCCGAAAATTTAAGGAAAAATACATGAGATGAGAGAAAAGAAGTAGAAGGAAGAAAGGAAATAAATAATTAAATAGTTTGTATATAGTTTAAACTTATTCACATATTTTCTTTCAGCTTAAAAATTAAATAATGTTTAATTTATAAAACTCAATTAATATCAATTATATTTTAAATGATAAAATTAATAGTAAAAAATGTTTTAGGACTCATTTGATTGGTATTCTTGAAAACTGCTTAAAAATAATATTTCAAACACGGTGCCAAGCCAAAACACAGTAATACAAAATTAAGGCCCTTAATAAAACAAGTTTTTAGTTTTTTTATTTTTTAGTATTTTTTATTTCCTTCTCGGTATTTTTCAAGAATCTAACATATGTGAAGGAAGTCACTTTTTTTTAATAGGTTTTTTACTTTTCTATATTGAGGCCAACAGATTCCATATTAAACTCATTATCATATGTATAAATTTAGTCAATAAAATTGGGGCAAAATTATGTTTTTAGGGTTAGATAGATTCACTATTTCATAAAAAAGTTTTACAAATCATCCAAATTCTACCCAATAATATATGTTTTGAAAAGCGAAAAATACATTCCCTTCTTCACTAACCCCAACCCTCTCCCTAGCCACACACGCCCCATGGGCCACCCTATAATGTGCACTTTTTTTTTTTGCCTTTTTTATATAAATCGTCATCTATTTTTCATTTTAAAATAAATTAAATTTTATGATTTTTAATATTATTCTTTATTTTATATATTTTCTTTTTTATAACATTTTATTATTTTCATAATTATAATCTCATTTTTTTATACTTTAATATTATAAAATTTTGTAAACCTTTAATTTTGAAAAAGAATAAATTTTTGTAAACTTAAAATTTTAAAAATAAAAATACTATCCACAAGTTAACTATTTTTTCAACAAAGATAAAAAATAATATAAAAAATTAACTATTTAATAAAAATTATTAACAATCATTCTAATATTTAATTTTAAAAGTAATATTTAAAACTGAATAAAATTAAAAGTAATAGTGATAATATAGTCTATTAACCTTTTTAAGAATAATTAAGTTTATGAAAATTTAAAAATATAGAAAATAAAATTATAAATATTATAAATGAAAAGTTATTATGAAGAGAAAATAACATAAAATAAAGCATTATTTATAAGGAATGTTTTTCATCCTTGGGTTAAGAAAATAATTGTTTAAGTTTTTAAAATTCAATTAAAATTGATGTGAAAAAATCAATTAAAATGGTTGAAAAGTGGTAGGCTTGTACACCTCTTATACATTTAGTTTATATACCTTGTACAATTAATTTAAATACCTTATATATTTGTAGATCCCAAATTTGAGTTAGGTCTAGTTTTCCCTTTTTTATTATCTTATTTTACCTTTTCTACTTTATTTTATTTTGGAAAGATGATTTTGGTTTTTAGGGAATGGGACAATAAAAAGAAAGGGAAGAGAGGCATGATTAGAAGAAGGGGGGAGAATTTTCTGAGGGAAGGGGAGAGCTGAGCAGAAGTTGAAGGGTAGGGTGATTTCATTTTTAAGGTACACGGTTTTCTCTAATATTATGAGACGCTTCCTTTGTTTGATAAATGTTTGGTATGCATGTTGGAATCTCTACCTAATTGCTCGCGTGGTTTATTTATTCAATCGTATTCAAAATATATATTTAAAAATGTATTTATGTATTTAATGTATTTGTTCATAATAGAATAAGACATTTTATTTATGTTTACCCATATTGATTTAGTGTATTGGATTTTTAGCAATTTGGGTTGGATGGTATCTCTAGCAATGGGTTTTGGCTTTTGAGTTTTAAAATTTAGGTTAAAAAATGTCTTCACAACAGACTTCTTTTTAGTTCAGAAACTTAGGTTATAGCTCTTGTTTACAATATGCTTCAATATATTTACTCATTTTAATGATTTTTTTTAAATTGCCTTATAGTAGTTTTTATTTATTCATTTTATGGAATTTCAATGAACCTTGAACGGAGACATTTTCTTTTTCTTTTCCTTTTTTAGTTTTTTTAATGTTGGTTTATTTATTTATTTATTTTCATTTTCTTCTCTTAGCATGGATGACTGGAGTGTAATAGTTGGAAATATTATGTGTGATGGAGATGAGTTTGATAATAGTCAAATATGATGGAGTGATAAGGTTTAATAGTTTTATTTATTTACATATTTAGTTTTTGTTTGTACTACTATTATTCCTACTACATATATATATATATATATATATATATATATATATATATATATATAGATTTTATTATTATATGGTTGCTTTGATTTATGTACAACATCACTATGCCGTCAAGTTACCCACTTGACTTAATTCCTATCATATTTTCCTTCTTTAAATTATTATTTTTAAATATATTTTAACATTCTCCAAAGTTCATAAATTTATTTATTTTGGTAATAATTTATAATTTTCGTTTTAAACTCTTTTTTAGTTATTTATTTGCTGTTTTTTTTCTTCTTGTAATAGTTTTTAAGCATTTTTTCCTTAATAACTTCTAAAATTCTGTTTTTTCATTTAATAATTTATAAATTTCAACGTAAACTTCAGAATTGACATTGTTCCTTTTATTTCTGTAATTATTAAATTTATTTAGTTTTCTTAAAATAAAAATTCATTTTTTTAATTCCTTAAAACTGAGAACAGTTTTCTTTAACTTTTAAAAATTCAAAAATAATTTTATTTAACTTAAAAAAAATTAAACTAAAAATCAAAATTTCTCACTTCCAAAGATTAAAACAAAAAAATCATTTTCTTTCACTTCAAAAAATTCAAAATTCATTTTCTTAACTTAAAAAAACTTAAAATTTATTTTCTTCATAAAAATCCTTTTAAATTAAAAAAAAAAAATTAAGACTCACTTTCTTTAAATTTCCCAAATCATTTTTTTTTTTCAATATCAAAATTTCAAATCTCTTATTTTTCAAAATGACACTCTTATTATTATTTTCAACTGGATTTTAAAAATTCTAAAAGCATAATTTACTCTATAATTCCAATAAAATGGAATCATGTGGAGTCGACTCACGTGCTAAATAAATGGGCCTTGGTGGAGGGGCCCAACATCCATGTATCACTTCATTAAATAATTTGATTCTCATTTTCTAATTTAATCATAAATATTTCTATATATGTTATGGACCCAACCTGTTTTCTATTGATAGCGCTCGTAATTCGTTGTCAAAGTACATATCTCTCATCTTCGACTTTGTTATTTATTATATAATCGATGCGTTTCGTAGTATCATCGTTGCTTTCTTCAGCGATATCCATTGTTCCGATTAGTCAATTGCCCTATTTGTTTTAACTTTATTAAACACCAAACTTTGTGCTCAGATGCCATGCACGACTCATACCGCACCTTTCGACAAGAACCCGATTCTTAAACCCGTTTATTCTCAGACATGAGTCACATTTAGCTGTCATTTATTTTGTTTTCCTTTAAAAACAAACAAAATAAGTTGCAACTCCAAACCGGTTTTAAAAAATACAAAAACGAGTATCACATTTTTAGTGGAAAATGCAACATAGCCAAAACGCACATTACAACATTAGAAACTTAAATATGAGCATGTAAGTATATTTTTATAAATGTAAAAATCCCGAAAATTTGCAAAACGATAGACTATCGTCACAATACAAACAGTAAAACTCCAGAAATTTATTCAGATCTCTGACACGACGCCGAATTACGCCTCGCTGAGTTCACCCTCAAATCTAGGCGTATAGTCACCCTCATGAATTTCGAGACACCGAATTTCGCTGTATAAGAAATGCAATGGTAAGGTTTCACCAGTTTCATATGCCCTTGTAATAAAAAATAATGTTTTATACCGACCTCATAGCCAGATTGAAAAAAAAAAATGACCCTCAAGAATTGGGATGTCACAGCCTTGCATACTAGAGTCAGGTACACCTAATACCTAGGAGCTCCAAGTACGATATCCATAAGCATGATCCTAATACCACCTTCTAGCTAGGTACTAGGAGTCGAGGTACACAAATACCTGTGGACTCAATGGGGCACCTGCTTAGATCATACATAATTCATGGTACTGGGTGAAATTGTTATGTGTGATCGGCGTGTTTGTTTTTTGTGAACTTTTTATATAATAAATAGTATGTGAACACTAGGTTGCAAACATAATCTTGTGGGTCGAGAAACATATCAAGTGTTAATCTTGAAATAACAAATCTTGAATTACATTAGTGGTTGCAAGTGCACTACCAATAAACGAAAAAAATAATCTTAGTTTCGCCATTTGACTTCCAGGTAGATGCTGAGTCAAGGACGAGGACGCAGGGGTCGCCCATGGGGCACATCGCCCTGCTTTAATTAGCAGCCTTCGTGGAATGTGATGCCATAACCGGGCCGCTATCAGACAAAGTAGTGTAGTTAGGCTCGTGGGGGACCTGAGCGACCTCCAGAGGCGAGACACATCATCCTCCGACATGTATGGGAGGAGGGGACTCGGTGGTGAGGACAGCCTTGGCCATCGGAGTAGACGACATGCGGAACATTCGGGACTTGGGTGCTAGTGCTAAGAGGAAGGAGAGTCAACCTTCTTCTAGCTCTAGGAAGAAGCAGAAGACTTTTGTTTCGCACGGATCTCGGGGACAGGGTCAAGGCCAAGGTCAATTATCCAAGGGTAAGGGACACTTCAGGACTCCTACCCAGGCAAGGCAGAGAGCGTGTTTCCATTGTCACCACCTTGGACACTTTAGACAAGATTGCCCTCCGAGGTGTGGATCTCAAATGCGGGACATCGCGCCTCTCAATCATCGTGACGCGCAAATGCAGCCGTTCTCTTGGCCGGGCTAAGGGAATTGGTGGGTCATCCCGCAAGGTGCCGGCGACTAGCACCTACTATTTCGTAGAAGGATCACATGGACCAAGACATGGGTCGAGGCCGGGCGGTGGCGTGTGGCCTGCTGCACGGACTTTCTGCACCATGATGCAGATGATATGCCACACCAAGGTTTAGCCCGCACAAGAGACGGGATTATCCTCATAGGCAAGGATCCCGTGGTACCACAAAAGGTCGGGCTTACCGATTAGTCCGTATATTGTGGTACGCTCGAATTCTCACTCTTGGACGCAGATTGTTATTTTGATTCGTGCTTCATATTCATGCTTATCGTTGCATCATGTGAAAGGTCAGCTTAGAAGCTAACTTAGAAAAGTCGTAGTATGTGAGTTTCTGTGATTAGGTGAGGTCGACAAGGTATGTCGAAGCTCGACGTCATCCTGGGATGGATCGCTGACGGCGACATCGAGTTGTCACCGAACAGGAGAGCAGGAGAGCTATCGCCCTGATACACGGTACTCGCAGCCGCGCTTCGCTGCAGGGACAAGCATGATGCTTTGCCCTATATCGTATATGACTCCAAATGGCACCCTATGAGACTCTCTGTGGGAGGCAATGCGATCACTGATATGTTGGACAAAGGTGGGAGAGAGAGCTCCATCACTGGTCCAAATCTGATTAGAGACACATGGGAGAAGGTGGGTATGTTACTTACATCTTCTCACAAATAAAGCCAAGAAAAGTTACGCCTAACTAGCAAACGACCTCTGCAGCCCGAGGTGGTGATCACGCCTTCTCAAGAGAAGTGGTCGTGCCCGCAAGCGAATGAAGCCGCCGAGGTATACTCCGCTCTTCGAAGATACCTGGTAAGCGCGCACAAGAATGCATCCATGGCGACCATCGCTCCTATCAGTGTCCATGAAGTGTTCCATGTCTCCATACTCCAAAAGTATATCCTGGGATCCACGCATGCAATGGACAGTGGAGCTTTTTTATTAATGCAGAGTAGGACCCCAAGGAGGGACCTGCAAGGATTTCGATACCGAGATCAAGTTTTGCGACGCAAGACTGTGAGGCTAGTTGAGGTGTTGTGGTAGCATCGAGGAGTCGAGGAGGCAACATTGTAACGTGAGGACACGATGCGTACCAGTTATCCTTTCCTCTTTGAGGATGAAGGTACGTGGGCCTGTCATAAATGATACGACTCATACATATGCATGTGTTATGTGTATATGTGAATTCGACCTAAATTCTCTTATAAGAGAATAAACCTGAAAATTGCATGTGTAAAACGATGTACTATCGCCAGAGTACAAAATGAAAACCTAGAAATTTCTCTGCATCTCGGATGACGACGCGGGATTACGCCTGAGTTCGCTCTCGGCGAAATATGTGCAATCAAGAATTTAGCCAACGGCGTGCATAATCCGACTTCACGCATTTCGGCGCGAATGGCGAATAATGGAGTGACACGCATAGATGAGCTTGCGCTACGTGGCACTAGCGTATGGGGGACACGGTGCATGGTGGAAGCCATGTCATGTCACTCTCATGCATGAGCATGGTAGTGGGTGGAATAGAGGCATGGAGAACACATGGCCTAGTAATAGCCATGTGTCAAACCAATTTGGGAGTGGTGTCCTACAACTAACCAAAACAATTTGGTGGGTGATGAGGAGGAAATCAGTTCGTAGAGGGGAGAAGAGAGGAAGGAAAGAAAGAAAGAAAGAAGAAAAGGAAGAAATGAAGAAAAGAAGAAAGAAAGAAAGGAGAAAGGGAAGGAAGAAAAGAAAGAAGAAAAGGAAGAGGCAGCTTACACTCTAAGATAAGAGGCGTTCTTTCCTACTGGGGATATCCTGTCTGTGTGGGCCACTCAATGGCCATGGAGCTTAGCCTTAACATGGGGTTGGTATGCCTCAAAACATTTGGGACAAATCGTGGGGTGTTTTCAGGCACTTTGGATGCTTAAATCGTAATTTTGGTGCAAGGCCAACCTGTCGAAGCCGCATGATAAGATGTTGGGATTCACATACTATTTATTATTTGGAAATCGAAAAAATTCCAGCTGTATGCTTATTCTTGGTTGATAACATGCAGTTTGGTGCAATAAATGTTAGAAATGCATGCGTTTTTCCGAGTCAAACTGGAAAAAATCTAGCGTTTGCATGCTTATTCTTGGTTGATAACATGCGGTTTTTGGTGTGAAAAATGGTAGAAATGCATGCTATTTTTATGAGTTGGAAATCTGGAAAAAAATTTCCAGTTTGCATGCTTATTCTTGTTTGATTACATGTAGTTTATGTGTGAAAACGGTAAGAATGCACGATTTTCTCCGCTATATGTTTACCTTCACAAATATGTGGAATGTCAAAACAATGTTATTAGGTGCATGCATTTTTCTGGAAATGGAGATATGGGAAAAACCCGCTTGGTATGATTAATTCTTGCTTGAATAATATGCGCTTTTATGGGAGTAATATTGGTTTATGCATGCATGAAATAAGTAACACATGCTAGACACAGATTTCATGCATGACATCATGTATATCTAAAAGGAGCGCATCTATATGACTTTGAACAAGTAGCTTTTATCGGAGGGTTGTCCAACAAAATACTACTTCCAGCCTCCGTCCAATAAATATATCGTAGGGTTGTCCACAAAAGACGCCATCTGAGTCCTGGCCCAAATGAATATATCTGAGTATTATCCGCGCACTACCTAGCCCCGCCCAAAATGAAATATATCTGAGGCCCAACATTTTATCTGAGTCCCGTCCAATGAAACTACAGGAGTAACTAAAACAAAACCTTTTGTTTTTGTAGTAAAATTTCATACATGGCAAAAATGTACGCGCTGGCGAGTTTCGCTTGCGACTCAAGTAATGGGCTTATATATGGCATTCATGTAAATCGTGATAATTTTACTGGAATGGGAAAGATGAATTTGTGAACATGGCATCAGACAGCACTTAGGTGGGGTGTAGCCCTCAAGATATTTTATCTCATAGGGCTTGGCTACCCCACTGAAAATCATTTTTTCGTGCATTGAGGTACACCTCAGAAATGAACAGTCCAAGAAATTAGTTGAGAAAATGCCGACATTGTCACATTTCTGTAAATTTTAGAAAAACTCATTTTCTTACAGAAAAGTTAACAGAATAGAATTAAACTCATTTTGTATAAAAAATGCAGTTTTGGTAAGGTTTCACTAGGTTTCATATGCTCTTGTAATAAAAATGTTGTTTTATACCGAATTTGCATCTTATTGAAAAAAAAAAAATGGCGTCACATAAAAGGTATATGTATGGTTAAAAAATGCGTAAGCATTTATGCCGAGAATCAAACAATATTTATAAGGAATGTCCAACATCCTTACTCAAGGAAATAATCATTTTTATTTTTAAAAATCAATTGAAATCCTTGGAGAACATTTAACTTGTAGACCCCTTTTGTACACTTAGTTCATATACCTTGTACAAATCAATATAAATATCTTGTAAATTGTAACAAATCTCATAGGTCTCGATACGAAATGTGAGCATAGACATCTTTTCAATTTTATAGATAAAAAAGTTTAAATCGAACTAAAAATCTATTTTTTCATAAATTATAATTAAAGTAGTTTATTAAATTATTATGTATGAGATTAAGAAAATATATAGGATGAACAAATGTGAGATCAAACAATATTTATAAGGATGTCCCATCCTTAGATAGTTTAAATAATCATTCCCGAGCTTTTAAAAAATCAATCAAATCCTTGAAACATGGGTATGCTTGTACATTGTTTATACACTTAGTTCATACGCTCACAAGTAGCTTAAGTATAAAATACACCAGACATTGTATCAAACCCGTGACTTGTAAATGAGCATATGCATCGCAAACATTGTTATGATTTAGAAAAAAAAACAACGAACATAAAACCATTTCTCACCATTCTCATTGGTTTAATATATATTTATATTTTTTGTTTATTCTAATTTTACTCTTGTAATTTGCTTAGTTTTACAAATTTTTGAGTACAAAATTTTAAAAAATAGATCATAATATGAACATTATAAATAGGAAAGAAAATACAATATTTTATATAAAATACATTTTATATTTTCATTGTTACATATGAATATGCTTGTCCGTCATATATAAAATAAAAATATAAGTAATACGAAAAATTTTGAATAAAATGAAAATTTTAAAAATAAAGACATTTTTATTCTGTAAAATTTTAAATTTAGAATTTATTTAATAAAATTAATAAAATTAAACATTAAAGATATGTAAACTCTCATAATTATTTACTAAAATTAATTATTAATTATTTTATTTTTTATTTCTATTTTTCAAAATTACAGGTTTATAAAAATTTAAAATATAAAAGTGTAAAAATAAAATTATAAAATATTATAAATAAAAATTATTATGAAATCAATATTATTTAAAATATTAGTATTTATTTGTATATTTATTAAATTATTTATTGCTATAGGCATATGTATTTATATATAAAAAGTTAATTTATTTTACTATATTTATTACAATAAAATAAAACCTAATAAATAAATGAATAAATTTAGAGAAATAAAACATTTTAATTAAGTATACCTTCAAAATAAGATATTTTTTTATAAAATTTATAAAACTTAATTTATTTGAAAGATGGAAAAGCAAAATAAAAATAATAACTTGGAGAAAAAAAATGGCCAAGTAGAGCGTGTGCGTGGGAAAGTGGGAGGGGTATGGAGGGGGAGAAGAGATAGTAAGGCAGTTTAAATTTTTATGTCATTATTAATTTTAGCTGTTGTTATGAGTTTTGTGCCTAATTTAGATGTTTCTATGGGCATTTTATTAAATAAGATGGTTCATGAGACCCTGAACTAGAATTCCCCCATAAAATTGTTTCTTTAATCCGAGGGGTAATAAAATGGCTATGATTAGATATCAAAAAGTGACACCTTTCAAAAGGATAAATCATGGTTGTTAAAAGCAATGCTTTACTTTTCAAACCGCCCATCTTCAGGTGGGCCTTCTCTATTCTCCAAAATCTGTTTAACATTTTATTTAGATGTATGTAACCCGTCCTTCATTGACTTGATTGGGGAGCTTATACTCGATTCACCTCAATTAATTTTTGTAAGGTACTTGATAAAGACATCTAATCAAATAATTGATAAGAACTAAACAATTTCTAATGAAAACAAGCTCAAACGGTCTTATAAAAATATTACATTTTCCATTTTTATCATTATCTCATTATTTATGTAAATCTTTAAATTCTCAAACAAACATTTATTCCTTTTCTCCTTATTTTACTTAAATCTTTAAGTCTCTCAAAATATAAAACTATTTATGTTACCTAATTATTTTATAATTTTTGAGATAATATTTTTATTCAATAATTTTATAGTTAAGTTTATCTTTTTAAATTGAATTTATTGTTGTCAAAAAATTTAAATTTTATTCTTAATTATTTTATATGTAGATAACATTTTAAATAAAAATATGTTTTTAATTTATTTGTGATAATTATACAATCTTAAAATTCATTTTTAATTTGATATTTTTTTTTTTAGTTATTTAATATGATAAAATCACAACTCAAAATAAACTCTACTTCAAAATAAATTTTTTATGACATGATTTGAAAATATATTGACATAGAAATAAAAAACAAAGATGAAAAACTAACATAGTACGATTAATTTTATTTATCATAAATTATTTAAACTGCTTCTTAGCTTTTTTCTTATTCATCTCTACTACTCTTACTCAAAGTCACTGCAAAAACAGCAAACAACTACGAGCACCAGCTATCACCGTTATATATGTGCATTATTTTTATATCTCTCTATATAATGTTTATATAGGTAAATTTACCCAACGCTTTAAATCTGGACCGGATCGGGCCCGTCCGATCGGTCGACCACCATGCGCCACAACCGATCCGCAACGCGCAAAAACCGCTTGATCGAATTGACTCAAACCTGGGCCGGGCTTCCCATAATTTTTTTCGCTAAAAACGACACGTTCACGCTTTTTACATCAAAATGATGTCGCCACTTAATTGTAAAGCTCAGAGGTTAAATATGAACTAAAAATATTCAATTAAATACATGTACAGACTTATATCCGAATACTGAAATATAGTTACAAATGAACTAATTTTTACCACTTTTATTATCATCGCGATTATTTAGATATTAACAAAATTATATATTTATAAGGAATAAGTTTATTCCATTTTTAATATGTTTTCATATTTAAATATTATACATATTCTTTAAAATAAAATTTAAAATACTTTATTTATATAATAAATAATAAATAATATCTTAAAATATTATTAATTATATATTTTAAAATATAAATAATATTTATTACGTAATCGGCTCTCAAATCCATCGGTCCACCAAAGGAACCGTGAACCGATAACTTTTCTCCGATTCGCTACCTATCCGATTTTTAAACATCAAATTTACTTTTTAATGCCTACCGCCTATCAACTACTTTACAAAATAATAATTTATAATTAGCACCAACATTAGTTATCTACCATTGTAAGTAATTAGCTATCGTTGAACCAACATGACTATAAGATAATTTTTTTTGTTAGGCCTTATTATATTCATATGAACTTACAATATATTTAAAATTTATAAAATTCTGTAATATCTTTTTTTTTTTTTTTACTTATATTCACTTTCCATTACATCTTGTAAACCCACCCCTACCCTACTCATTTACCACTTTTAGCCAGGACACTAATATCTTATTTTTAATTATAAAAAATTGAAGTGATGAAGTAACTATAGCAAAATTATGAAATTTATAAAAATTAAAATATTTTATAATTAAAAAGTAATAAAATTCTAAATAATTTTAATTTTTCTTCTATCTCATAAAAATCGTCGAATAAAAAACTACATAATTAAATTAATTAATACTTAAAAAAATAAAAAGTATTTTTTATGAATTTATAATTAAGATTAAATAGATTATAATTATATTAATGGATACTGGGTTAAAAAGTTTGTGGTTAGGAACCTGACACAAACATCCATGTCCATGCGAAACCTCCTTTGGGTTCAATTCAGATGAAAATATTTTTTTTCCATTTAATGAAATAATAGATGATTTTTTAGTATTTTCTTTAAATGAAGCTTCTTAAAATAAGATAAATCTTAACAAAATAAAAATCATAATGAATATGAGAACTAGTGGCTATGGAAGATATGTATTCAAATCAATTCAGCTATTGTATTGTTCTTCCCAGGACCAGGACCAGGACCAGGTCCAGGCCCCCCAGAGTATTTAGGCTTATGGGCCGGGCCTGCATGCTCTGCATATCCCGGAATAATGGCCTAAACCTATCAAGGGATGTTATAAATATAAACATCTTCTCAGCTATAATCACAATTTATCTGGCAGATATTTAAATTTAAAGCCCTCTATTTGGAACCCAAAAATACTCCAAAAAAAAAAAAAAAAAAAATCAAATATAATCAAAATTTCTCAAAATGTTACATATTTAAAATTTTCTTAATCTTTATATAATAGAGAAACAAATAAAATAAATTTGAATAAACATAGAAAATCAATTTATTGAATTTAAACATTTTTTTTTTATTTTCTTCCTTTAGTACCTTCTAGGTTCCAAATGGATGCTAAAGTTTTTAAAGCTTAGGGCAACTCCTAAAGAAATTATATTGAACATTGGACTTGGTTTAAAGGGAGGGAAAGGACAGACACCTCAACACCATATTTTTAATGTTATTTGGGATATTTGGATGGAAAATAGGTGCATAAATGAGAATAAATATAATCTCAACAAAAGATTTAGAAACATTCCATCCATGTCTGTAACAATCCAAAATACTTACATCACACACAGCTGGAGAATCCAAGATCCAGCTTATGAGCAGTCAGTCCCTAGAGCTTGTGCATATTTCCAGCCTAGCTTCTATATAATTATTACAGGGCATCAAAAAGGCATATATATTTCCTTTAGCACTCTTGTTTAGAATGAGCACATGAAATATTTACCTCAGGCGGGCAGACTTTCGAGTTATCCTTCTGAAATCAGTAGAAGAAACGGGTACAGAAGTTTGAGAAGAACTTGCAACATTATTCTCTTCATCTTCGATTTTGCAACTTCTAAGCCTCTTTCTTGTGGCTGCGGCTGCTGGAGGTGGTGACTGTCTTTTTTGACTGGGCCTATTTGGTTCATCCTCTTCCTCGATAGCAGCATCTGTGATGGATGAATGCTGCCACTGAGTGCCACAGCCTGGACACACTCTTTCAACCTGAAGTTCATTTAAGTCAGTAAATTGATGGAGTTTGTAAAACAAAGTCTGATCCATCTTATAAAACAGCAGAACATCAAGACTTACCCGTCTTTGAGAAAACTTTTTCTTTAAACAGTAGAGATGGATTCGGGTTGTACAACCTTCATTTCTGCACAATTCTGCCTGTTGCAAGAAAGTCATGCCAACCGTATAAGACCCAAGAGCAGCAGGAAACAGCTTTCCATGCATAAGATACAGAAACACACATGACAGACAGAAAGCAATCACTTCCAGCCGGAAACCATGTGTGTTAGATGTAGATTTTTCAACATTCAGAATCTGATATTATCTCTAAGTGAGCATTTACTTGATAATTTTCTTCTTAATTATAAGTACCAACAAGCCATGGGCCTCCCAAAGTCACTCGAGGATGCATATTTATAAATGTTATAACCCACTGGATATACATAAACCTACATAGAAGGTAAAAAACAGACAAAGCAACCTACATATTCAAATATTTAAGCAATCAGACTAATAGGGCTCCATATTTAGGCTCTGTTTGACCAGAAATTTTATCAGATTATACCAATTATAATGTTTGCGATCCTGTGAAGCATCAAAAGCAGGGCTCTCTTTGCCCCAGCAATTTTATCAGATTATACCAATTATAATGTTTGGGATCCTGTGCAGCATCAAAAGCAATGCACAAAAACCTTTCAGATAATAAATCACAAAGATTGTATACACAGATGAATCCTATATAGCTTTAACACCTCAAAGATAACTTCAGCATGCATAAAAGAAACAATAAACAGACGAAGCAGTGTTAATCAGCATGGAAAAGCATCAGAAAGAAAACCTTTACTCCAGCCTCATTGCAAACATCGCATGAAGGGACATAATTATTATGGAACCAACTGCGCAGATCAAGGAAGGATCTGACACCAAGTCTGATTTTACCATCTGGGGTGGAGGAAAGCCATTGGTCTTTCACAAGTTCATCAAGAGTTTTTTCCTTCTGAGATATTGAGAAATTCTTAAATGCAGCAGGGACAGCAGGTGGAACACCCTGTGACTGTGATTCCGTCCCAGTCAATACCTGAAAACAAACTAAAACAATCATCAATCAGAATAGCATTTCTATATAGCGCAGATAAGGTAAGAACATTTGCGTTTGATAAAAATGGAGATCCTGCTAAGAAAGAAAGAAATCATCATAGTAAGAACAATATGATAAGGATATTGGTTTGCAATATTATGTCTGTTATGTCACTTACATGTCCAAAATCAAACCCTTGAACCCCCAAATATACTTGGAACTGACAATTCCTTGATTCAATATCATTAAAGTACTATGAAGAATCTAATATCTATCCTAGACAACTAAAGAAATCAAATGTGACTAGCTTGTTCATAGTTTCTGATACCCTCTAATAAGAAAGATTTTAGAGCTACTGAATTGATGACACAATGGATCAATACAATGTGGCTCAAGTGCAAATAAGAAGGAAAAAAACAGTCCAAGAGGAGATGCATACAGGAGCAAATATAAGAGAGATTGCCAAAAAGAACCCCCAAAATTAGCTTTGAGCATCACAAACCGAAAAACTAGTCAACATCTAGCTTCATATGAAGTGTAAACAAGTATTTTGGATTTATGAGGAAAATTTTTAATTATACTTGGCACTTTTAATAGAAATAAGCAAGCAAAATATTCAAATAAGTGCCTGCAAAGTGCATAAAAATACAACAATGATCATTAGAGCAAGACACAGAGGAGGACAACTACGAAAATTTTATGACTATACAGAGGACAAAACCACCTAGATAAAATTGTTTCATCATCGAGGGTGTAAAACTGCACTAAAACCAAAGGGAAGCCTATCTTTTCTCTCTCAGGATGCGTGAAGATGAGAGAAATAGCAACTGGTTCGCAATTGAATCAAAATCTTTCGAGATTTCGGTGGAAGATTAAGGGAAAAAGATAAAAAAATTCATTACAGAACATAGCGAAGGTTTATCCTCGTGGATCCGTTTTGGAGAAGAGGGGATGAGAAAACATCTGGCGGGAATCAAAGCTTGCTGTAGGGATTCTTCCCTAGCCAGAAGGTCTTTTGATTAGAGGGAAAACAGAAGGACCGTTAGGCTGGAGTGTAAGGAAAATGATCCCGGAAGGTTTCTTCTTTGTTCAGGGCCTGATGTCGAGGGCAAAAAACACAGGTTCGTTTTCCAGGAAGGAAGAGGTATTCTGAAGGGTTGGTCTCTGTTGGCACAAAAAATTAAGGGGTTGGGCCTGAAATCGTCAAAGGAGACCAAGCCGACGAGGAGCTTAGCGGTGGAACCGAAGGAGGAGGCGAAGGAAAGGAAAACTCTTGGCCAAAAAAAGGTGTTGTCTTGGGAAGGTCTTAGTGCTAAGGGTGCTGGAAAAGACAGTAGTATTGTGGAAAATTCTGTTTGGGTGGATGCTAGGGATTGTGTCCTAAGGGAGTGTTAGGTATCCTACAGTATAGTCTGATCGGAAAATGGAAAACAAAACCAGTGTCCCTTCGCTCGACAAAGGAGATGGAGGCCTGGGCTAGAGCGACTTGGAAGGGGCATGTTGGTAACCTTCCTAAATGAGGATCTCCTGTTTTTGGAGTTTGGTTCTCAGGAGGAGGCAAGAGGGGTCCTTGAATCGAGAAGGAGTTTCAAAGGTGAATTTTTACAGTTGGATTGGTGGAGGCCAAAAGCTAGATGTATAAGGCGCAAAGACACAGTGAAGGAAGCTTGGATAAGAGTGGTAGGGCTTCCGCTTCACCTGTGGACTCCCGAGATTTTGAAGAGAATAGGCGATGCCTAGGGAGGCTTCATAGCCCTAGATAAAATTACAATGCTGAGAACGGAGGTAATGTGGGCCAAATTATTGATGAAACCGACAAGGAATTCAAGGCCAAGCGTCATTAACATTTTAGAAAGAGAAAGATCTTTCGAACTACAGATCTGGTGGGAGATTCCTCCATGTTTAGTAGAAATTTACCATGTTAGTGGTAGGGCTGAAGCAAAAATTCATAAGGAGGAAGAAGATGTTGGGGCACGCATGGCTAAACACGTGGAATTTTTTCCTCCAAAACATAATGATGGCAGGCTAAAGAGGTAGAAAGACGTGTCAAAAAGTGGGAAGGGCAAGGGTCCCCCATCATGGCAGAGGGGATCACTTCAAGGACGGCGGAGGAAGGGGAGGTCAAATGTGGGTCTTTGATGGGTAGTTGGGGGTCCTTTTTTGCTGGGTCAAAGGCGAGGTGTGGGATGGAGAATCGGGTTGTTTCCTTTTGTGGCCCAACAGGTGGGAAGTCTAACTGACTCTTCTAGGCCAGAACAGTTTGGGCAAGTTAGAAGCCCAAGTGCTCATAAGAAAAGCCAACAAAACTAGTAGTGGTTTGAAGGATAGTGCATTTAAAAGCTTGTTTTAGGCATTCTGAAGCATGTTGAGAGTAGTGGGGGTCTGTTTCCTAACGGGTTAGGCTCTTTGTCTGAAAGATCCTGCTTAGGTTTGTGTTCGGGGGCCCTTTTTGGAAATCCAAGAAGACAAGGTTGGACTGCTTGGGTCTTTTAGCATGGAGGGTTCTAGTGATGGTGGGTCATGGGCTATAGGTGGCCCACAAGTTGGGACTTCTCCTTTAGTTCCGGATCTCTCTTCAAAAGAGCATGTGGGTTGTGAGCTGGCTAGGCCTGCTCCGTTGAATGGGCTTTCTTATAGATCCTTATCCCCCTTAGGGCCTGTTTTTGTGGAGGCCCAAGTTGCTGCAAAGGTTGGGCTAGTGTTGGCCACGGGTTCAACCAAGAAAGATTTGGTTTGTGGTAGGCTTGATGGGTTTAGACATTTCTCTTCTTCAAGTGGCCCTATTTCAGATTCTTTGGATGAAGTTTGTGTTAGCCCTGGACCTTTAGAGAACCCTCGTGCAGAGAGGGTTTTGGAGTGCTCTACTCCTTGGTTTGCTAGTAGAGAAGAAGCAAAAGAAATAACGGTGGTCTTGGGGAGAGCTAATCTGGTTTCGGTTTCTTCTCCCATCTCAGTTTTTTCCTCTCCCATGGGTGTTCGGTACCCTTCTTCTTCTCCTCCTCTCTCTGTTTTTGGTCGAGTTCTCCTCCCGATGGACTCTTCTGGCCTAGGCGATTTCTCTTATTCTAGTGTTGTTTTTCATTCCCCTGTTTTGTCAGGGCAAGTGGCAATGATAGGGATCCAATTTGGGGTTTCTGAGCCTAGCTATTTCAGAGGGTTGTGCTTGGGTTGTGAAAACTTGTAGTCATGGAAGTTGGAGGATATGCCAGTTGGGAGGAAAGTTGTCTAGTTAAATTCAATTAATTTTTGGGTTTCAAGACTGCTTGCCATGAAAAAGAGTTAATTAATATGTTGAGATAGTTGAATGACAAAAAAAGCCTATGCGGAAGCCTAGGGCAATGGGGTTCTTCTAAGTGTGATCGAGAAATGAGAAAATTGGAATGTACCATCAATTATAATGGTCGCGAAAGTGGTAAGTTGTCATGCAAAGATAAAGGGAATTTTCTTCTAAAGCACAAATGAAGTTGAAAATTCTGTCTTGGAATGTTAGAGGGGCGAATGATAGGGATAAGAGGTTGGTTATAAAAGCTTTCTTAAAGTCACAAAAAGTAGAGTTGGTGTGTCTTCAAGAGACCAAGATTCAGAAGTTGGATGCAGGGATGGTTTGTAGTCTTGTGGCTGGTAGGTTTTTGTAGTGGGGGGTGGCGGATGCCCTTGGAGTTGTAGATGGGATTCTTCTTTTCTAGGATAAAAGAGTTCTCGAGATGATTGACGTGGTGATTGGGCTTTTCTCTGTCTTGTGCAATTCAAAAAATTGTGAAGATGGCTTTCTGTGGACTTTTTCGGGAGTTTATGGGCTAGTTTTTAATTGTTTTAGGGAAGCTTTCTGGGAGGAGCTTGGCGCTGTTTAGGGGCTGTGGGAGGGGCCGTGGTGTGTAGGGGGTGATTTTAATATGATTCGTTTTCCTTTTGAACGTAAGAGAGGGGAAAGGATTTCGTCTTCTAAGAGAAGGTTTTCTCCAGTTATTGAAGACTTAGGGTTAAGAGATTTTCCATTACAAGGGGGTCCTTTTACCCGGAGAGGAGGAAGAAACAATAGCTCCATGTCCAGACTTGACCGATTTTTATTTTCTGATGATTGGGAGGACTACTTTACTAACGTGGTTTAGACAACTCTGCCTAGGCCTATTTTTTATCACACCCCGATTCTCCTAAACGTTGGTGGAATCAATAGAGTCCCCTCTCCTTTCCGATTTGAGATTATGTGGCTTAAAGTTGAAGGTTTCAAGGATTTGCTGAAATTTTGGTAGCAAAGTTTGAGCTTCAATGGCACCTTTAGCTATATTCTAGCCTCTAAGTTGAAGGCTTTGAAGGCCTTTTTAAAAGAGTTGAAGAGGAATGTGTTTGGAAGGGTGGGGGTGAACAAAATTAAGGCTTTGCAAAGGGTTAGTTTTTAGGATGATCATGAGAAGGAAAGACAGTTGTCCATGGAGGAGTTTGAGGAGAGGAATTTGGCCAAGGAGGACTTTAAGTACTAGTCCATGCTGGAGGAAGTTTCTTAGAGACAAAAATCCAAAGAGTTGTGGTTGAAAAAGGGGGATAGAAACGCCGGTTTTTTTCACAGGAATGGCTAATGCCCATAGAAGGAGAAACTGCTTGAAAAAAATCAAAATTAATGGGAGATGGCTCGAAGATGAGACTGGGGTTAGAAAAGGAATTGTTGAAACCTTCCATCTTTTGCTCTCTAACAGATTGGATAGGTCTGATCTATCGGGGTTAAGTTTCAAACAAATTGGGGGAGGAGATAGCTACTAGGCTTGAAGCCATCTACATTGAGGAGAGTTTTGCATTAGTTTCAGAATTTAAATGGGAATGGCTTCTGTAGTTCATATGGTTTTGTCACAGTTTTGGCTTGCGTGTGCGTGACTTGCAAGGAACTCCAACTTAGGCTGACCTTCTCAATGTCCCACGCCTCACAAGGCACAAGACTTACGAGGCTCTCCCCAACTCGTATCTTATCAACTCTTTAAAATATAAGACAACTCAAGTGCGAGACTCAGCATGGTAGAGATGTTGATGCTCTCGATAGGATCGAACACAGAAATTAATTAGCCCAGAAGTGGCGCGCTGTGATGCATATAGGTTGCTTATGAGTGATTGAAATATAAATCGCATTAAGAGTCCTGGCTTCTAAGCCTTGTTCTGAGTCGACACGAATCCTTCTGGACTAGAGGTCACCTTGATCGGGACTCTTAAGCAAAACCACGCGAATCCACTGTTGGATAGAAGTCCTACGCCATGTGACTCCTTGTTGCGCTCGAGATTTAGGGGGTTCTTTGCCTTAACCACTTGCCTTGGTGCTTGAAGCTTAGGTGCCTATATAAGGCGGGCTTCTCCCACTTATGATGCCTTCTCTTCAAGTCCCAGCTGGGGCCCCTCAGTAGTGAGTGCCCGGCTCTTCTTTATGCGTCTCGGTAGGCGCGAACTTTCTTGGCCACTACTTGTGCATGCTTGTGCGGCGCCTTATCTTGCTTGACTCGCAAATCCGTGCTGACACTCGCTTTCGGCCCAGTCTCACGCCCGATCTCCTTCTCGATGCGTGCCAGGGTGGCCGGTGCCTCGTGCCCGCATTGAACTCGAGTCATCTAGTCAAGGGGCTAACAAACCCTCCCCCACTAGAGGTAGTCGTCATCCTCGTCCCGACTTGGCCGTAGCGTACTCATTGATCTGTCTTCCAAGCGCGAGGGTGGCACCCCTTCTTGGCTTGCTTCGGCGGGCGTCCGCTGGTGACCAGTACTCAGTCCACTTGTTCTTCTAATTGCCCATCTTCCTATCCTGCAGGATGCTCTCAATCTCTTGCCGAACTCGACCTTGATCATAGGCGGGTTCCGATTTGCTTGCACTCTATCCAGACTAGGATCATGACGATAAGGCTTCAAGAAGCTAACATGGAATGTTGGGTGAAGTTTCAATCTCTTGAGTAGCCCCGACGTAGGTCACGTTCCCGATGCGCTTCACGATTCAGGGACCGTCATACTTGATTATCAAGCCTCTTTGAAACTATTTATTGAATTTTCTTCGGATTTGAGGTTAACTTTAAAAAACCTTCTCCCTTCCTCTCGAATTCAAGGCCTCACTCCTTTATCTACATATTTCCTCGTACATCTACTTGCCTTCTCGAGGATGTCACAGGTTTCATCGAGGTAAATCTTAGCTGTTCTTGCATGAGCTTGTAGTATGCGCGGGGGCTCCTGCTTTGCTACTAGATTTATCATAAACTGACTTCGTCGGCGTCACGAGGTTGGAACAGTGCTACCTTAAAGGGGCTCATTCAGGTGGCTGAACTTCGGTCTGGGTGGCATGTAAGATAGCTGGGCTCAGTTCCAACCAGTTTGTTTGAGTGGTTGTCACATAGTGGCGCAAGTACTCCTCGAGCATCTGATTCACTCGCTCAGTCTAACCGTTGGTCTGAGGGTGATTAGCAGTAGAGAACTTGCACTTGGTACCTCACATCTTGAACAACTCAGCCCAAAATCTGCCTATGAACCGGGTGTCTCGATCACTCACTATTGTCATCAGGCATTCAAAAGTGCTTCACGATGTTCTTTGAAGAAGATGTGGTACTATTCTTTGGCGGACACTCGCTCGGGAATTTGGTATGAAGACATCATACTTGGAGAACACATTCTGCCATACCCAGAGAAACTAAATCAAGCCTTAAACTACAGAAACGTTGGTGGGGATCATGGACAATGTCTGCCTTGATTTATGGCTTTGGGTGTGAGGCGCTAGGAATTTAGGCCTAGCCTTCTGATGCCTCACATTCTCTGAGCTGAGACGTGCGGGGCTCTCTCCCGACTCATTATTTTATTTACTTAAAAAAGCGAGACTCGCCTGAGGGGCTCCCCGTGGTGTCGAATGTTCGATACTCTGCATGGATCCGATTCTCAATTATCTGGCGATTGAATCTGAAGCCCTTTATATAGGGCTCGAGGGCGATCCCCCAGTGCAATCTAGCCCCAAGAGTCGCTCTGGCTACGAAGTGTAGCTGATGCTGCAGATCGCCTTAGTCATTCGGCCCAGGGTCTTGCGATCGGGGACTCTTGTACGCAGTGACAGATCTTGCTTGGGTAGGAATTAACCGCCGCCCAGGATTCCCCAATGCCTCCAGGAATCCTTGTGTCGTGAACTCCTTGTTGCACTCAGTGGGAACTTGAGGCTTAGATGCTATGCCAAAATGACTTCTCCGCTCGATCTTGTTTTGTGAGAGTGTCGCGCCTCGGCTCCCTCACAAGTAGTGAGTGCCACGATTGCTACTATGCGCGTCCCAACTAGATTGCTTACTTGACTTCCCTTGTGCATGCTTGAAGCATGCACTATCTTATCGAAAACCTCATCCGATCGTAGCACTTGCTTCCTGATTTGCCTTGATCTCCTTCACGATGTGGCGCGCAGAACGGCGACACCCTCATTACGCCTTGAATTAGGTCATCTAGTCACGAGAGTTGCTCCCTCTCCTTTAGAGGTAGTCGTCGTCTCGTCGACTTTGACTTGTAACGTGCTCATTGATCTGGTCTTGGCGCCCGCAGTAGCACCCTTCTCCCAACTTGCTTCACTTATGGGCGTCCCCTTCTAATGAATTAAGTATTCGGTCCACTTGTTCTTCGGTTGCTGACTTCCTATCACGGCGGATGCTTGCAATCTCTTTGCGAACTTCGGCCACGATCGCAGCGGGTTGGCTTTGCTTACACTACGTCAGATTTGGGATCATGATGATAAGGTTTGAAAACTACGTGGAATGTTGGGTGAAGCTGTCTCCCAGTAGCCCCGACTTGTAGGCCGTATTCCTGATACGCTTCCTGTTTCAAAGCGAAAATCATATTTCAGGATCAAGCCTCTTTGAAACTGCTTATTTCGGATTTTCTTCCAAATTTGAGGAGTTAGCTTCAACGGAACATTCTCCCCTTCTTCAAATTCCAAAGGTCTCCTCCTTTGTCCACATATTTCTTCATGCGTCTACTTGCCTTCTCAAGGTTGTCACGGGCTTCATCAAGTAAATCACATGAACCGCCCAGAAGCTTGTATGCGGCGGGACTCGCATAGCGCTTCGGGTTAGCAGAAACGGCCCATCGAGCGTCTGAGGTTGGAACGATAAGCTACCTCAAAGGGCTCATTCCCATGGGTGAACTTCATTGCGGTGTAAGACAGTGCATGGCTTCAAGTTCAACCGGTTGTTTGAGAGGTTGTCACATAGTGGCGAAGTACTCCTGACATCGATTCACGGTGCAAGTCGACGTCGGTCACGAAATTGATTAACGGTCGAAGAACTTGCACTCGTACCCCACGCATCTTGAATAACTTCGACAGAAACCTGCATGTGGCGAGTATCTCGATCGCTTACTATGTCCTCAGGCATCCCAAAATGCTTCACAAGCGTTCTTGCGAAGAAGATGTCTTATTTGCCTAACCCGGTGAACCTCAAATTTGGTTATCAAGCAAATAGCAGAGAACACATCTACCTACCTGCAAAATTGATCTAAAGCCCTCAACTTTTGGAAACCCGGTGATGAAGTCCATCGATAAACAACATACGGGATGGCACCGGAATGGGCGGGGCATTAGCAAACCTGCTTCCTTCTTCCGTTCAGTCTTGTCAACTTGACAAACATGGCATGTCTTGACATAGGCTTGGATGTCTTCCTTCATCTTAGGTCAATGAAGATCGCCTTGAGCAACGTCAGTATTTCCTGTAATAACTTTCTCTTTGGGTGTCCGACCCACTTTGTATCATGTCTCCTTGACAACTCTCATCTCGGCTTGAAGGCACATATAAGCTTCCTCATGAAGTAAAAAGCGACTTGTTCTGCAATTTGTATCGCCTCGTGGTGCCTTCCTTCACACGCTTTCAATGACTTTTGATATGTCGGAGTCTTGTAAGGGCTTCTTGTCTTACTAGCTCTTGTGAAGTGCACCTTATTTCGACTATTGATCCATGGCTCACAACTTCCTTCCTACTCAATGCATCTGCCACTTGGTTAGGTCAACCCGGCTTGTGCACCCACACGAAGTCAAAGTCGACTAAGAACTCTTGCCATTAGGCTTGCTTTGTAGTGAGCTTCTTCTGAGTTTTGAAGAAGGTGTTGGCTACGTTGCCAGTCACTACTACGAACCACGTTCCCATCAAGTAGTGCTTCCATATCTCTAGGCAATGGCTGACCGTAGTCATCTCTTTCTCGTGGGTGTTGTACCTGCATAATTTGCATCTAACCCAGACTCTCGAATCGCTGTCGGTTGCCCCTCTTGCACCCAACCACACCACCTGAAATTTATCGGCGGAGTTTATTATTGCGCCAGCGGCAACTCCGTCGAGGCGAGTCTGAATGGCTCTAGGTGATGTATTATGAGCTTTTTGGAAGGCAGCATGGCACTCTGCATCCCATTCCCACTTCCTCTCTTTCTTCAAAAGGTCCATGAGAGGACATGCTATCTTGGAATAGCCCATGATGAATCTCCTATAGTAATTTGCTAAGCTAGGGAACAATCGAAGTTTTGTCACCTTGGTCGAGGCTGGCCAATCTCGAATTGTTGTCACCTTCGCACCATCCATCTGAATTTGGGACTTGGAAATCAAGTGACCTAAAAACTTGATATCGGTTTGAGCAAACTCACACTTCTCCTTCTTGACATACAACCGATTCTACCTCAGTCTGTCAAATACCTTCTCGAGGTGTATCAAGTGATCCTCTAGAGTTGGGCTATAGATCCCGATGTCGTCTAAGTATACCACCACGAATGAGTCTAGGAAGTCGAATAGGACATCATTCATGAGGTTACAAAATGTCGCAAGGGTGTTAGTCAATCCGAAGGGCATGACTAAGAACTCGAAGCTTCCATACCACGTCACACATAGTCTTAGCCTCGTCCCCATCAACTAGGGTTAAAAATGTCGCGAAATATCAACGATATATTGTCGATATTTCGGGTGTCGTGGCCATCCCGACACGATTTTTGCAAATGAAAATCGTTTATTGGAAAAATCAGAAAAAATCGCTCAATATCGCCGATATATCGAGAATTTACCAATATATCCGACACAAATCCGACACATAAATACAGGATTGTGAAAAAATTAAAAAAAACACCCAAACTGATCGATATATGCCGATATATCGGCCAATTTGGGTGTTTTTGAGAAATTTTTCAAAAAAAAAAAAAACAATATTTAAGGTGAGTGTCTCGTTATAGAGCAAATAAATAGTAGACGAAGAGATGTGAGAGAGAAAATGAAAAGTCTTTTCTTAATAATTAATATCATTTACTATATGTCTTCCTTAATAATTACTATCGTTAATTATTTGTAGAAAAGAGAAGAAGATCAAGAGACGGTTGGAATTCTTATGTCTTCTATCATTAATTATTTGTAGAAAAGAGAAGAAGATCAAGGCGGTTGGAATTAGCATGTATCATTAATTATGTTAATTATTATAAAAAATTGGGAAAACAGGCGGTAGGAGAGAAAATGAAAGGTCTTACGTTTAAGTATACGGCCCCGAGCTAATTTTGATATATAAATTGAATATATATTTAAATTTTGAATGTTTATAAATCTTGATATGGTCAAGTAAAATCACAAGGAATCTTAGATATATCGTAAAAGCTGATATTTTATCCTTGCCAGCTGACCGTGCGCGATATCCGGTGCAAGTCTAGCTTGGCGAAATTACTTGGCCTTGCTGTCCGATCGAGCAGTTCAAGCTGACCAAGGTATCGGATACTTGTTCTTGATCTTGACTTTGTTCAATGCTTGGTAATCTACACACGTCCGAAGCGATCCGTCTTGCTTCTTCTGAAACAACGATGATGCGTCTGATTGGCACGGAGGGCTAGACGAGCGGGAATCCTGGCAACTTCCGTCCGATTGCTTCACCGACTACATCGACTCTGGTGGAGTGCGTTCGATAAGGAGCTTGGGCGGTCTCGATCAGCATGAGCTCGATTTGATGATGGTTGCCTTCTCGGTGCGCTGACTTCTTGGGCGGCTCGGGGAGGCATCACGAACTGAATCTCTCAGCGTGGGGACTCGCGTCGGTACTTCAACGTGTATCCGGCTTAATCTCGATCAATGCACCGTGACATATGTGTCTGCGCCCTTCTAAGTCCCTTTCTCGGCTGAAAGCGGACAAGTGCTTCTCCCCGAGGTCTCTTAGGCGGCTTCGCGTCTGCGACGTAACATGGCCGCTTCTCATCCATGATCAGCAGACCATTCAGGTGTGGAAAAAAGGCTACCTTGGCTCTTTGGAAGAAATCGTTGCCTAAAATGAAGTCAAAATCATCCAAAGGAACACTATGGAAGTCTATCGTACCTTTCCAATCCCCCATCTGAATTGCCACATTCTTTTCTAGGCCATGCGTCTCTTGTGTTTGGTTGTTCACGACCTTGAGCTTGCTATCATCTTTAGCGAGCTTCACTCCGAGTCTGGTTGTCTCCCTCGTCGATATGAAATTGTGGGTTGCCCCACTGTTTACCAATACCACAATTTTCTACCCACCAGTCAGTAACTCAATGTACATTAATCCCTTGTGTGTTGCCTTAGCTTGAATGACATTCAAAAGCTGAAGAGGGTTAGCTCTTATAGGGACCTCTAACCCGCTGTTTTCCCCTTCTTCAGCTATGATTGCATTGAGCTTCTCCTTCCTTAGGCAATCTCTCACTCGATGTGGCCCATCGTAGATGTAGCATCCCGATGGTCTAGTAGCTTGTGAGAAAGTCGCTCCCTCCCCCACTTTAGCTTATGTATTAGGCTTCTTCCAACCCTTGCCTCCACTCGTCTTAGAGGTCTTTGATTCTGACTTCCGGTTCGACTCTTACTTCTGGCCTTTCCCCTTTTGGGTGGGAGTAGGAAAAGAGGTCACCTTATAATCGAATAGGCAATCTGTTGCTGCCATGGCTGAGAGCAAGACTTAGACACCTTGCCTCCTCAATTCTGTTTGAGTCCATCCTTGCAATCTGGACATGAAGTTGAACAACTTGTCGACTTCAGACATGTCCTCGATGTCGGATCCGATCGGCTAAAGCTTGCTTCATGTAGTCTTTGGCCAAGGCTCGTTGGCAGGCTTCTTGAACTCTACAGCCATCAGCGTCGTGTTCGTGGGAAGGGCGGGTCATGACTCTTTCTTGAGAACTCCACCTCTCGATCTTTGGTTGACCCGTGGCTTGACATCATCGCTTGATGCGGTCGCCGGCTTTACATCGCCATCCCAATACATGTGGTGGATTATCATCACTTGTTCTGGCTTGGTGTGGGCGTCAATCAAATGTTGCTCATATCACAAGGAAGTTCTCCAAGTCTTTGGCATTTCGCGCACCACCAAAAGGCTTGGGCTCGAGGCCACCACACGCTGCGGCGGATCAGGACGGATGGTGTCCCACGCACCATTGCTTAAGCCCGTGACAAAATCTCCGCCTCTAGAGATCTTGTCCGCTCCTGGACTTCTTTCGATCACGGCCCGACACTTTGTGCGGAGAGTCTCATCGTTCTTGAGAACCCTCGGCACGTCTCCATCGAGATCTTCTCTGAGCCTATCGTGAAGGCTTAATGGTAGGTCGAAAGGGTTGTGTTTGCAGCCTCGGTTATTTGTGCTATCTCATCAGCTTAGACACTTGCATGCCTATCTCAGCTTCTATCCTTGCTACTTGTTCCCGCAATGCATCGATCGTCACTCTCATTGCAACCATCCATGGCTTTGATACCAATTGTCACACGCCCAATTTATGAAGCTGCGTGTGTAGGCGCTGGAGACATTAGGCCGGCCTTCTGATGCTTCACATTCTCCTGAGCCATGAGGCGTCTGGGGCTCTCTTCTCGGCTCGTATTTTATTTACTTAAAAAATACAGAGACTCTCCTGTAGGCTCCCACGTAGTCGGGATGCTCGATACTTTTATGGATCGATTCTCAATTATCTAGCCAGAAGTGGGCACGCGGAGGCCCTTTATATAAGGTACCTTAAGGCTGATCTGAGTACAAATTTGACTAAAAGTCTGCTCTAGCTGTAAGTCTTCAATCTGACCAGCATGAATCCTTTGGACTAGGAGTCTTGCGATCAAGATCTATGGATAACCACACGAATCCTTCTTGGGCCCAGGAATGCTTTCGCGCTTAGGATTTCCTAATGCCCATCGGAATCCTTGTACCCTACAAAGGACTCCTCGTCTTCATGAGACTCCTTCTTGAACTCAAATTAGAGACTTCTTTGCTCAGGCTTCCGTGCCTATATAAGGCTGACTCTCGCGTGATCTCGTTTTGCTTGAGTGTAGTGCCACAAAGCTCCTCTAAGTTGGCAGGTGCCCTGAGGCGCTGCGTGCAGCATCCAGCTAGATCGCTCACTTGCCTTCCCTCATGTGCGTGCTTGGCTCGTACCTTTATCTTCTTAGAAGCCTCGTCTCGTGCAATAGCTTGCTTCCTCAATTTGCCTTTATCTCCCTCCCTAATGCGCGCATGGGGCCAAGGCAATGCCCTCATGCCGCATTAAATTAAGGTCATCTAGTCAAGGGGCTAACAGATAAGCACTGCCTTGGTCTCTCAAGAATGGGCACGAGTTGCAACAAGCTCGCTTCCTTCTTTCACTCAGTCTTGTCAACTTGACAAACATGGCACGTCTTTTTTTTTTTTTGATCGGTAAAAAATAGTATATAGAAGAAAAAGAGCCTGAGGCTCCCCCGAAGAGTACCTGAGAATACGAGAACACTGGCCACTCTCACCTATACCCCGTCGAGACAAAAAATACATAAGCGTATAAGCTATCACCCTTTGTACACCTTAGCATGCCACACGATAAACAAAAGGAAGATTTCATCTTTTATGGCAGGTGGGGCGCCGTTCACCGAACCGCTGTTCCTTTCCGACCACGGCGTCGAATATCTGAGATAGCCGTCGAACTTTCTTCCTTTTTTTTCCGACACTAGCGCTTGCAACCGAGAACGTGTGGGCCGTGCGGGGAACACCCACTTAGTATCAGTAATTGCCAAAAGAAGATTCCATAACATCTTGGCTCGACGATGAATAAACAAGTGGTCTGTGTTTCGCCGTTACCTTCGCATAAAAACACACATTTACTAGGGTAATCCCCTCTCTTTAATTGGTCGAAGCGTGAGCACTTTACCGGAAGCTTCCCGGCGAGAAGCGATTTGGGGGAACAATTGGATTCAGTTGATCGACGAAATCTGGGGTGAGTACGCGACTAGCATTGCATATGTCTAGCGAAGAAACTCGATGAAATAGACTCCTTTAATACAGACGATCCTCTTGAAAGGTGCAATTTTCTTGTTGTGAAGGAAATGAAGGAACTTTCCTCTTGACTCACGTCATTAAGGTGCAATGAGGTAGGGACCACCCCTCCTCAGTGAAAAATCCCGAACATCACACTTCTGCTGGCATAACGTGAGCTGCCAGGGTTGAGCGGAGGGAAGGCATGGCCGACACGGTCTCATCACACGAGGATCCTCCAATCCCGGTATACACCATTTCCTAAGGAGGAAATAGTGTTTGAAGGTAGACAATTCTTTCCCGATAATAATATCTTTCCATAAGCGGTACCATAAAGCCCCGATGTCCCCCAGTGATCCAGCCCCGATTTCTCTCCAAACTTGGTGCGATCACCGGTCTCGGAGAGTCATACCGTTGCGGGAACCGCCGTGCCTTGCAATGATGCTTGATTCATCGAGGAAAGGCCTCTCACCCACTAACCCCCCTCTTAACTCTCTTGGCGAACGGTTTCCAATTGGCCAGGAGTGTGGTTTACGCTCGAGATTCCCCCTCCCCGAAAGTCTCTACGAATCTTCTCCAGGTCTCGAGCAAACAATCTTTGGCATTACAGCTGGGTGAAAGTAAATGGGGAAGCTAGACAGTGCTCGAATAAAGAGGTGAGCCTCAGCCCTTTGAGATATATTGTCTTTTCGGGGAGGACAATCTTTTAAAAATCTTTCTTCCATAGAATCCCGGACCCCCAATCCACGTGAGGCAGAGGGGAGACCCAATCGTGGTGGGTGGGAACCCGACTCCATGACGAGTTCGGTAGCTAACTGACTCCGTTGTCACCACACCCTGGGGGGATAATCACACTTTTGTTCAGGTTGATTTTCAAGCCTGAGAAGGCTTCGAACCACATTAAAGTCCATCTTAAGCACATCAACTGCTCAGAATTGGCTTCACAGAAAATGATAGTATCATCAGCATATAATAAGTGGGAGATGATCAACTCCACGCCCATCATCCCGATTTGTACGGAAATAAAATTTCCATCCACGCTAAGCCGGGCAACTCGAACTTCCATCTGGAATGTAGATGGGCGAAAGGGTCCCCTTGTCTCGGGCCTCTGTAGCTCGGAAGAACTCAGTAGGTGACCGGGTTAACCATGACGAAGCGAAGAATTTGTGGGAGATGCACGATACATCCACCTAATCCATTTTGACCCAAAACCCATTCTCTCGAGCGTCTGCTGTATAAAATCTCACCTGATGTGATCATAAGCCTTTTCAATGTCCAGTTTGCACAAAATCCCTTTCTCCTTCCTTCTTAGAGTGGAGTCCACAGCCTCATTAGCTATTAGCACCGCATCAGTTTGCTCCGCCTATGGCTTAGCGTTCGAGATTGGGAATAATCGCCTCGTAACACTTTTAATTACGTTGTGACACTTTCGATAAAATTTTATAGAAACACTTGCATTAAGCCCGATTGGTCTTAGGTCATAGCTCCTCAGCCAAATCACACCTTTGGGCACGAGCCGCGTAGCATTAAGACTTTTAACAAGCGATCGTGGAAAAAATCCTTAAAAACCCGTAACCTCATCTTTCACAAAGTCAGCGAAAGACCGGAAAGCTATTGGAAAGCCAGCCACGGACACGGGAACTTTATCGCCATTAAGCCAGAAATTTCTTCTTTAAGAACTTCTTCCTCTGTGAACATTTCTTCCAACTTAGCAGTTTGATCTGCGTCAATCAAATTAAAACATAAGTCTGGGTAGGGTGGGCTGTGTCGAGGCGAGAGAGAGAGATTTTAGAAAGCACCTGACCCGGGCCTTCTTTAACCTCGGCCTCCTTGAGTCTTCTACCATTGATGCGATGCTGCTAATGCGATTCCTCCTTCCCCCATGAAATTGGCCATCTAGCGAAAACCAGGTGTTCTGTCCACTTCACTTTCTGACGGATCTCTGGATTTCTGTCTCCATGAGACCTCTTCCAAATCCACCCTCCTTATAGACCTCACATCCTTTCCTCTTCTTGCTTCTTCAGTAATGACTCCTTTTCTTTTTCCCTCATCCCGAATGATGCAGCAGCGCCTCCTTTTTTTTTCTCCACTCTGCAAAAAACCTCTTTGTTCGAGTCTTCAAAAATTCCTTCCAAGGGGCCTTTAATTTTGAAACGAGAATCACTTGTAGGAACAGAAAAGTGAAAGATTTTGCCACCGTCTAAGGAGATGTGAAGCGCCGAGCTTGACCCACGTATTCTCAAGCGGAAGGAGAGGCCCGATTTAATCCCGTCAACGTTTAACCCGACAGGACGGTGTTCGGTTCTTAGTCTTGGAAGAGTGCTTTGAGTCACATTACCAATGACTTTCGGTCATTTGTCACCAAAAATACGTCGGTGGGTTGGGCGGATTATTATGGCCACCTCTCAGTGAAAGGACCCCGCACCCGGTCTAGCCGACTCATTAAGAATTTCATTAAAGCGCCTCATAGAGGGCGAGAAACGACAATCCAAATTTCTGTCATTGGGGGAGAGAACCACATTGAAGTCTCCCCGATGCAGGGCCCCTCCGGACCTTTCAGCGCACCAAGTTCTTCCCCGAAAAGCGAGCTCCCTTTTGCACCAGCTTTCTTAGGACCATAGACCCTGAAGGCCACTTTGAAAACCATCATCTACATTTTTAAACATGCAAGTGCTTTGAAAGCGCCCTGGCCCCCGGCCTCCACCAACTCCCGACTTTCTAGTATCCCGAGAAACACTAGGATACCCCAATGAGAACCCTCGACCTCCTTGCCTCCATTCGGCGATCTACCCACCCCCCAGCTGGGCCTCGATCGGACAATCTTTGAAGTTTGGTTTCTTGCAAGCAAACCACGTCCACTCTCTGTGACCTAATAAAATTTCTAATAACATTTCTTTTATTCGAATTGTTCGCTCCTCTAACATTCCACGAAAACAGCTTTAGCTTCATTTCAACTGTGAAATTCCCTATCTCTTCCAACTCTAATTTGACCCTTTCCATTATAGTTTATAGTGCATTCCAGCTTCCTTAGCTCCCTTTCACATCTTGTCTTTGTTGGGTACCTTATTTTATCTCCTGTTCTTTGGACCTGGCTGCGCGCGACTCCAAAATCTCCTTGAGGAAGCCAGCCGTTGTGATCCACAGATATTCAGATTTTATCGAATGACTATCTTCCAGGAATTGTATCCCATGCAATGCGGACTTGCAGTAGAGGCTCATCTCTTAGGACCAGGGCCCCTGCTTTGTGATCCTTCGAAGGATCGCGGCTATCCCTTCCCCCAGCATCTCTACCCGTCCCTTTCGACACCGCCTCGTGGTTCCATCTCCCCCAGGCCTCGTGCTCCTTGAACATCCCCCGAACGTGGAAGAGTCCCGGAAAGTAAGGCAGCCAACGAGAAAATGGGAGGAGAAATATCAACCGAGGGCACAGTTTCTAACCTGGAGCCTTTCTCAAGGATGCAGAGAGGTTCGGGTTCATTCTCCTCGGGACACTCAGAAACCACCTCCTGGCCTTGACGAACAAGTAAGCGATCTTCCCCTCTTCTGCGTGATCTTGGTGCGAAATTCGGTTGAAAACGGTCACGGGACACACTTGACCCTACTTCCCAGCTGACTCTCGAACCACGAGATTTCCCCGGACCAAGTCTTCCTTCTTGGACATTCAGATAGGGTCCCCGCGCACACATATCTGGCCAGAATCTACCCGAGGCACACACCTCACCGGGAGAGCCATAATCCTCCGACCCTCTTCTTTTCTTTTGGAAAATGGCTTCCTCGGGTCTAGCAGACGCATACTCCACTATAAGCTTGACCCTCTTTCCTATTACCCAGCTTTAGAGTCTTTAGGTTTTTTTGAGGGCCAGCCTGCTTTGGCCCAGTTGAAACAGGCCCATCACAACCCCCCAGCCTATCATCCCCACTTACAGTTTTAAGGACTCCATTCCTATGTTCTTCTGGGCTTTTGGTTATCTCTGGACTTGGCCGATAACCCGGCAATTGCCCAGACATAGAGCACCGGCCTTGACTTTCCGGCTCCCAAGCTTTCACGTAAGTCCTATCTCTGTGCTTGGGTTTGAAGCGCCTGGAAAACCCTCCCGACCTTTATTCCCGCCTTGTCTTGTGGACCCGGCCCTGCGATTGGTGGACTTTACTCATCAGGCTTGACGTAAGCAATTTGGCCAGAGGACCGCAATCTTTGTTCCTCCTCACAAGCCTCCCTCGTAGGCCCATGCGCATCTCATTAAATCTCATTGCGGAATGGAGACCATCCTACGCCCCCAGCGAGGCCGGTCCCTTCCGTTTTTGTCTGACCATGCTCCATCGACTGCATCATTACGGCAGCGAGGCGCCTGCTCGCCTCGGCCGTGGTACTCTACTTCATCTTCTTCCTTTGGATTCTTCCCTGCAAACCTTGAACTACGGGGAAATACTCCCGAGTTACCCCCGGAGGGATCTCCACGGTTGCGGGTTCGATGCGATCTTGGCCCTTATAAGATGTTAACGGCACTTGGCCTGGCCTTACCAGACAACTTTATCAGCAATCTAGCCCACTTCACCTCCTTTTTCATCTCTGTATCTTCGTCTACGGCCACGAGCCCTCCACACACATCACCTAGTTTTCTGAAAATTTCTATTGTCCATAGATGAAGTGGGAGCCACCACTACGATCGAGCCTCTTGCCTGAGCCTTTTACTTCTTACTCATGACTTACGGGCTCACGATCAATTGTAACACCCCTCCTTTAAAACTTCTTCGTCAGGCTCATACTTTTACTTTACGCTTCTCTGGCGAATTAAACTCGAAGATAAGAGTCTTCATTTAAGGCGGCTAACTTCAACTCCCACGTTTAGGCTCCATGCTCTCTAAGCAGACCTCGACTCTGCGGGTGGGAGTAAACTCGGATTTTTCTTCCATACTTGATCATGCGAGCTGCGGGGACCTACCTCCTTCCCGTATACCTGATCTCGACATCCGCCCACCACTTGCATTTTCCAGCCTCGCATCATGGCAGCATCCCTTTAGGCAGGCTTTCCCCAGTGTCACTAATTTTTTGCTCGACACCTCCCGCTACGTATCCAGTGTAGCAATCCTCATGGGTATATTCTCCTGTCGAGGTTTAAAGCTGACCCTGCAATTTTTCGCCCGGTATTGTCCGGCCCGTTTAAACCCGCTACCTTAGGAAAAAACCAGCCGATGTTTTTCCTTTCCCATCGATATGAGAACAAAGAAGGAATCTCACATTGTTTACCTTACTCTCACGACGGAATGATCTTCCATTCCTTCAATGAGTTACGCCGGCGAGAAGCGGGGCCACTACTGACCTCTTGACTCCGTAGCTTTACCATCCCTTCATGTACGTCTTGACATGAAACTGCGTGTCTTCCTTCATCTTGGGCTACAGTGAAAAGATCGTGAGCGATGCGTGTCCTCTCTTCTCTAAGTGACCGGCCCGGGTTTGTATCGTGTGTGCTCCTTGGTGATTCTCGTCTCGACTTGCTTGAAGGCACATGACTCTCGCTTGAAGTAAAGCGGCTTCGTTCTCCTAGCCGATTATGGCCTCGTGGTGCCATCTTTACCTCTCAAGCCGGCTTTTGATATGTCGAGGAGTCTTGTGGAGCTTCTTGCCTTACTCGCTCTGTGCGAAGTACGCCCCACGACTCAGCCAGTGATCCCACATGGCCTCATGACTTCCTTCTACTTTCAGCGCATGCCCTTGGTTGTGTCGACCCGGCTTATGCACCCACACGAGTGAGCGGCTAGGCTGCTGTAAAATGAGTGGCAGCGTAAGCTTCTTCGAGTTTGAAGAATGTGTTGGCTCGTTATCAGTCTTCATTCATGAATCGAGTCCCCATCAAGTAGTGCTTCCAAGTCACTAGGCAATGGATGACCGTTGTCATCTCTTTTTCGTGGGTGATGTACCTTTATACCACTACATCGACTTCGACTCTTAAATCTTGTAATTTGTGCTACCATGACTACCACTGTGCCTTGTCGACACATTTGTGTGTACTTGACAATGACTCTAAGTGTCGACGATCTGCATCGGCTACGGTGATGCGTCGCGAGCTTTTAGAGGCGACTTGACACTCTGCATCCCCATTCCCATTTCTCTCTTCTTGGCAAAGTCAGTGAGAGGGTAGACTATCTTGGAATAGCCCTTGTTGAATCTTTTGTGAAATAGTTTGCGAGCAGAGGGGGTTTGAAGTTGTCATGGTAGAGCGAGGCCATTCTCGAATTGCTGCCACCTTCGCACCATCCATTCAAATCTGGGACTTGGAAATCAGGTGACCCAGAAACTAGATCTCGGTTTGAGCAAACTCGCACTTCTCCTTCTTGAGACTACAGCTGGTTACGCGGTCTGCCAGGCACTCTCGAGGTGTCTGGGAGTGATCTTTAGGTTGAATTTGTAGATCCTGATGTAGATCAGTAGGCCTGTGAATGAGTCTAGGAAGTCGAACAGGACATCATTCATGAGATTTACAAAATGTTTGCGGCGTTGAGTCGTCCCGAAGGGCATGATGAAGAACTCGAAGCTTCCATACCGCGTCACACATGTAGTCTTGGCCTCGTTCCCTTCAGCCATGTGCACTTGCCAATATTCAGATCGCAAGTCAAGCTTGGTGAAGTACTCGACCTTACTCAATCGATCAAACAATTCCACAGCCAAAGGTATCAGATACTTGTTCTTTATCGTGACTTGGTTCAAAGCTCTATAATTGACACACATCCGAAGTGAGCCGTCTTGCTTCTTGAAAACGTACTTAGATGCCCCATACGAATGCCCCATACGATGCTTCTCGAGGGCTGTAATTCAAGCTCGTGATCCAAAGAACTCCACAATCGCTCTCAACTCGATCACCCCGTGAAATATCCAAAGAAGGAGCTCAAGTGTGGTCTCGACCCCAAGACGAGCTCAACTGATGATCCGCTTCGCTCTTCTCAATGCAGCCTGCAACTCAAGAGGCTCATGTTCTAAATCTCTTCAAGATAGGACGTATCCCAGATTGCCATGTTTGCTCACTTTACTTCGACGTAGTCGACATACGCAGGTCGCCTTCCTAAGTCCTTCTCCAAATGCAAGCGTGATGGGTCTCTCCTCAAAGGTCCCTTAGGTGGCTTATCGATGTCACATAAAGCATGGTCAAGCCTCCATGATTAGCAGATTCATTTAAGAGGGTGCAAGGCTACCTTAGCCCTTTGGAAGAAGTCATTACCCAATATGAAATCAAAATCATCCAAAGGAACACTAAGAAAGTCTATCTTACCTTTCCAATCTCCCATCTAAATTTCCACGTCTATTGCCATGTGTCTCTCAGATTGATGTTCATGGCTTCAGCTTGTCGTCATCTTTAGAGAGTCAAGAACTGGGCCTGGCCCCTCGTTGATATGAAGTTGTGGGTCACCCCACTGTCTACCAATGCCACAATCTTCTACCCACTACCAACAACCAACATACATCAACCCTTACGAGTCAGTCACCGAATGGCATTCACTAGTCGAGGAAGGTCAGCTCGTAGGGCCCCCCGATCCGCTGCCTCCCATTTTCCGCTATGATCAAGACTGAGCTTCCTCCCTTCCCCAGCAATCTCTCGCCGATGTGGTCCACGCAGTATGAAGCATCCCGATGGCCTGCAGCTGTGAGGTCGCCTCTCCCCACTTCGCTCATGCATCAGGCTTCTTCCATCCCTTGCCTCCATTCTTCTTGAAGGTCTTTGATTCCGACTTTCGGCTCGACTCTTGCTTTTGGCCTTTCCCTTTAGGAGAAGGAAGTGGGTCATTCAGAATAACTAGGCACTACCGCCGTTGAGCTACCGAGGGCAAGTCTTGGACACCTTGCCTTCTCAACTCAGTTTGAGCCCATCCTTGTAACCCGGACATGAAGTTAAACAGCTTGTCGACTTCGGACATGTCCTTGATGTCAAGGATCAGTGAGCTAAACTCCTTCATGTAGTCTCTGACCAAACCCGCTTGCTTGAGCTTCTTTAGAGACTCTAGCCATCCACAATGTGTTCGTGGGAAGGAACTGGTCCTTCAGCTCTTTCTTCAAGATCTCCCGCATCTCGATCTTTCTGGTCGACCAAGAAGAAGATCGTTGACTCGATTGCTCACAATACCAGCCCGTGACGCCCAACAAACACATGGTGGTTATCGTCACTTGTTCACCAACAGGTAATCGAGCAGCAACGAAATATTGCTCCATGTCCCAAAGGAAGTTCTCCAAGTCTTTGGCATTTTGTGCACCACTAAAAGGCTTGGGCTCAGGCACTCGCACTCAGGAGGCTGGCCCGGCGCGTATGGTGTCCACTACACCATCAAGCCGCTTTTCGCATTACCATCTCCTTCTAGAGATCTCGGTCCGCTCTCGAACTCTTCTTTCACGGTCAAGACTTTGTCACGGGAGGGTGTCTTATCACCACAACGCCTTCTCGCCTCCATCAAATCTCGCAGCCAGCCGCGCAAAGAAGGCTTCAGTCAGCAGAGTCGGAAGGGTCATGGTTTCGCCTTTAGTCAGTCAGGCCCAACTCCGCATCAAGCCCGACACTGCGCCCACCGACTTCTATCCTCGCCACTACTTCACGCTAAGGGCCGATAATATCCCGCAGCTGTGCCCATTCGTGACTCGATACTAACCGTCATGTCTGCTTTCGCTTAGGGTGTGCGTGACCTAGAACTCCTGCGCCAACCTTCCAAATGTCCCACGCCTCACAAGACATAAGACGTAACAAGGCTCTCCCCAACTCGTATTTTATTAACTCTTTAAAATACAAGACACTCATGCAAAGACTCCCCCATGGTCAAGATGCTCAATGCTCTCAATGGATCCAACTTCTCAAAATTAATTAGCCTGTCAAGTACAGTTCTTTATATAAAGGTCGCATTGTAAGGCCCTAATACACAAAATATGACTCAAGAGTCCCACTTAACTCTAAGTTCCTCGTTTCGCACAACACCATCCTTCCTGCATCAGAGTCTCACGATCAGACTCCTGCCAAAGCCACACGATCCCTGACCAGAAACCTACTACCACACGACTCTCATTGCTACACTTACCAGAGACCCACCGCCCCAGCCACTCGCCCCTCGGCGCCTGCTTCCGGCCAACATGCAAAGCCCCACTCCTGATCCGCTTCGCCCAAGTGCCATGCCCAAATGGGCACGTGAGCCTCTTGACATGTGCCGCACGCGGGCAAACCCATCACAAATATGACTAAGAGTCCTACTCTAACTCCAAAGCCTTGTTCAAGCCAATAATCCTTTCCTCGGACTGTGAGCCCTGGCTTCGACCAAGACTCCTAAGCAAAGCCACACTAATCCCTTCTCGATCAGGAGTCCCACTCCACACACGACCTCTACACTCGAACTAGAGGACTTGTCGCTCAAATTCCACTCGCCTCGCGCCCAAGCTTCAGGCCAACATAAGTGCAAGCCCCATTCCGATCCGCTCTGGCCATGCCACGCCCCAAGTGGGCCGTAAGCCCTTATATAGTCGTATGTGCGCCCACACTGGTAAATCGACTAAGAGTCTTATTCTAACTCTAAGCCTGTTCTGCAAGCCAACACTAATCCCTTCCCGACTAGAGTCTTACTTCGATCAGACTCCTACAGTTACACAATCCTCTCGGGACTAGAGTCTTATCACACAAGACTCCTCTGTTACACTGACCAGAGACTGGGCCGCCCCAAACACTACTTTACGCCCAAGCTTCGCGCCAACATAAAGGCAAAAGCTTTTCCACTCCGATCCGCCCACTTCATGCCATGCCCAGCCCTAAGCCACGAAAGGCGATCGCTATCAGGAAAGGCCCCGCCAGCTCCTCGTGTCACTCCTTCCCCCATGTCAGCTCCACGACTACGTGCCGCCGAGCTCCTCATTCCGCGCCAACACTCGCTCCAACGACCGCTTGACTTCCTTCCCCTCGACGCCGCACGGCCAAGGTAACGCCCTCATGCCCCATCGATCTGGGTCATCTAGTCGAGGGGCTACAGCTTCCCTCTTGCTTTTCTGGGCAAATGAAGGCGTGACTTGTTAAGGAGGGAAAGGGCGGGTTTCTTCAAGGAATTCTATGAGCAAAATCAGTTTGTTAGAAGCTTGAACTCTACTTTTCTAGTGTTGATTCCCAAGAAAGGGGATGCTGAGGATATCAAGGACTTTAGGCCTATTATTCAGCGGGGTGGCTCAGAATAAAATTCAAGCAAGGTTCTTGCTACTTTAATTCATGCGTAGAATGGAAATGGTAGGCCATATGCCTTAATAAGCTTTATGGAGGGCAGATAAATTCTCGATGCGCTTCATTACAAATGAGATCAAGGATGCGCCGCTAGAGGAATGAGAGTAGGTTTTATGTAAGCTCGAGACAGAAGGCTTATGACCATCTAGATTGGAAATTTTTATTAAAGGTTTTATCAAACGGGCTTGCAAGAAGTGTATTAGTTGACTCCATTGCGTATCTCACACCTTTCTGCTTTTGCAACGGGTCCTTTCTCGGCTTTTCAAGCTCCAGCGGTCGAGACAAGGGACCCACTATCCCCATATCTCTTTGTGATTGGGATGGAAGCCTTGAGTTATCTCATTGACAAAGTTGTTGAGGGCGGCTATCTTTCCCGGTGTAGTTTTGGTGGGAGAGGGAGGGAGGGTTTGATTATCTCTCACTTATTGTACGCAAATGACAGTATCTTGTTTTGTGAGCAGAAATAGAATCAAATGGCTTATCTTAGTTGGTTACTAATATGGTTTGAAGTTATCTCGAGGTTGAAGGTTAATCTTGCTAAAAGCTAGATCATTCCAGTGGGAAGTGTGGATAATGTAGAGGCTCTAGCTCTGGAGGTAGGATGCAAGATAGGGGTTTTTCCTTCTACCTATCTTGGTCTCCCTTTAGGGGCTCAACACAATTCGATAGCGGTTTGGGATAATATAGAAGAAAGGTTTTGGAAAAACCTGGCTTTATGGAAGAGACAATATATCACAAAAGGGGGAAGACTCACTCTCCTTCGTAGAACTCTTTCTAGCTTATCAATTTACTACATGTCTCTATTTCGTCTTCCAAGGAAAGTTAAGTCAAGATTAATGCAAATTCAAAGGATTTTATGGGGGTAAGAATTTTAGATAAGAAAACCGCAGATCTAGTGGAAGGCTACCATTTACCTCGACAAAAAGGAGGGCTGGGAGCAAAGGTTTTATTTAATCTTAACAAGATCTCTTTGGGCAAGTGGCTTTGGCGCTTGCCGCTAGTGAGAGAGTCCCTTTGTGGAGGAAAGACAACTCAAAGCTGGGAGAGGACCCGGAAGTCAAAATTGCAAGGTGTGAAGAACTTATGTGATGCAAAGTCAAGGCATGACTTCTAAAACTGCAGTTAGAGTTCCAAAAAGGCAGGTTTTGAGAGCCAAAGGAAAGAAGATCAAGGATTCACTCAATATGCTAATTCAAGTTCTAGAAGAATCTAGACGTATTTAGGATGTTTTCTAGATTAGATTGTATGGCATGCATGCCAAGTTATTTACTTTCTTTTTAGTTTATTTATTTTCCTTAGTTTATTTAGCTGGATTTGTTTCTTTCTTGTTTTGTGTGATATATAGGTTAAAGATCGAGTAGATATTTTGTTTCTATTTTCTAGTTGTAGTTTATATAAAAGCATGTTTACAATGTAATTACAATAATACTTAATTAAAATTTTATAGAGAGTCTTCCTCTTTTGTTCTCCTTAAAGAACTTTTAAACTTATCGGATTTTTCGCTGCTCATCCGATCACTTATCAATCAACTCCTTCCATAATTTATTTACACGCTTTCAGAGTTCTAACATCGTCTTTAACAATCAGCCCTTCATAGTTACTCAGAAGTTAATATCCCCACTTATTTAATAATCTTCCAGTTAATTATGATTTACTCATCTACTACACCAACAATCAACCCTTCCATAGTTGATTGTGACGTCTTCAATATCCCCGACTTATCAATCAACATTTCCATAGCTGACAGAGCGCCTTTTCATCCTGATTTAACAGACTGAACTAAACCATCCATGAATATCAGCATGCCTTCATTCATCGACTTATCAATCAATCATTTATAATCGACATGACGCTTACTTTTCCCTTCGAACCCGGGAGTAGTAGAAATGAACTGAGAGAGTATCCCTGCTGCGAAGTTGAGTCATCCACAACACCTTGCATCAAATCGTATCAAAACTTGAATTGTCAGCTTCTCTCGGTTCTCTTATCTCGAGCTGATTCCTCGAAATGCATAGCTTCATTGCTTTTATCCCTAAGTGATTACTTAGAAGTACAAGATATATCTTGCTCTCTAATCTCTGGGCGGATTCTCTCGGCAGCGAGTTCGTGGCTTCTTATCTCTTGGTCTATTACTTGAGTGGTGAAGTTAGTACCTATCCTTCTATAACCTCTACTTATCTCATCATCTTCTCTTTCACCTTTCCATAACCAATTTTCCAACCTTAACCCAAAACTTTCCAAATCTGTCCACACTTAAACTTTTCCAAACCTTGTTTAAATCTTAAACCATAAATACTATCTTCCCTAACCTTAAAACCCAAATTCAATCATAGCCCTAACTCACTTGAAAAACCCGAAAAACCTCAAATTAGCTCCTAAAAACAAGGCTCGCTTGCACTCAACCAAACCCCGAACCTTTCCAAAACTCCTTAAACTCAGCTTTAAACCCACTTCATCATATATAAAACCCTAAATTAAATTCTGCAAACCTTGAGACTAGATCTATCCCTTACCCTTCAAAGTTACAATTATGCCTCTAAAACACCACAAACCCATCTCTGAACTACTTAAATCGCGGATCATCCATCATGATCTCATCCTCATCAATTGGTATCAGAGCCATTTGTCAAGCTTTAGCTAATCTTAAAGTTTTATTTAAAAAAAAAAAATCAAATTTTCAAAAGAGAAAAAAAAGAAAAAAATAATTGATTATTATCACTAAGATTCAGACAAATCTTTCTCAAGAAGAACATGTCATGTCAAGGATGCACCAATATGCTAATTCAAGTTCTGTAAAAACATATTTGGAACAGTTTTCAGATCGATTGTATGATTTGCATGCCAAGTTATTTACTTTCCTTTTAGTTTATTTATTTTCCTTAGTTTATTTTTATTTGGATTTGTTTCCTTTTCTTGGTTAGGTGTGATCTAGGTTAAAGATTGTAGTAGATATTTTGTTTCCAGTTCCTTTCTAGGTTAAAGATTCCTTTTCTTGATGCAAGGTCGCGGCATCGATTTAAATTCAGCAATAGGATACTTCGACGTTTCATGATCAAGTTCAAAGGGGAAAAGTGAGAAGACGCCACAACCAACACACTAATGATTGATTGATAAGTCGCGAGATGAGAAGACGCCACCAACTACGGTTAATGATCATGTCAACGGATAATACATGACTCAATCATATGCAAAGGTCGATTGATAAGCCGGACACTTGAATACGCCTACAATCAAATTCATGGAAAGACTCGATCGATAAGTCGATGGAATGAAAACGCCACAATCAACTATGGAAAGACTAATTGATAAGTCGAGGATAGTGAAGACGACATAATCAACTATAGAAGGGCTGATTGATAAGTCGATGGAATGAAGACGCCATAATCAACTATGGAAGGTTTGATTGATAAGTCAATAAGATGAAAGGGCCACAAAAAAATCCAATAAGTTCAAGCTCAGAGAACCAGTATGAGAAGGATCACAATTTTTAATTCATATTCTTCCGCATAATTACATTATAAAATACGCTTCATATGTTACAAACTGGGAGCTAAATGATAAACAAAATATTTCACTTTAATCTTAATCAGACTACAATCTCAAAACAAGAATAAAACAAATCTAAATAAAAATAAACTAAGGAAAATAAATAAACTAAAGAAAAGTAAATAACTTGGTATATAAGCCATACAATCTGATCTAGAAAACATCTTAAATACGTCTAGATTTTTTCTAGAACTTGAACTAGCATATTGAGTGCACCCTTGATCTTTTTTCCTTCTGCTCTCAAAACATGGCTTTTTGGAACTTTAACTATAGTCTTAAAAGTCATGCCTTGACTTTGCATCATTATGGTACAGGAGTTTGGAAAGTGATTAGAAAGGAGTGGGAGTCCTTTTTTCCCTCACAGATTTTGCTCTTAGGGAATGGCAGGAGGGTCTGCTTGAAAGACATTTGAAAGGGATGAACCTTTGAGTCTTTATCCTTTCCTCATTTTCGCTGGCACCAACAAAGAGGCCAGTGGTACCTTGGATCCAATTGGGAAGGAAGGGGGGTGGTCCCCTGTGTTTGCTAGACCTTTCAATGATTGGGAGCTAGAGGAGGTTCAGATTTTTCTATAGGTCCTTCAAGGAAAGAGAGTTATCATGAATCAAGAGGATGCGTTGCTTATGAAAGATGTCAAGGATGGGCGTTTTTCAATGAAGCATTTTTACTTGCTTTTGGCTACGGGTCAAGAGTCTCTTTTCCCCTTCCATTTTGTCTGGAACCCTTAGGTGCCCACCAAAGTTGGCTTCTTTGCTTGGGAAGCTTCTTGGGGCAAAGTGTTAACTCTTGATCAATTGAAGAAAAGAGGTAGATCGTCATGAATAGGTGCCTTGTGGGAAGGGTAAAGAATCACACCTACTCGTTGGATCCATTATTCAAAGAAAATTTAAGTGTGGATTTGCTTAGCCATTTTTGTGTCAATTGGGTGTTTCTCCGTGAAAGAGACCCTTTTTCTTCGCAAGGTTCTTTGGTCGAAAGTTACCAAGAAGGCTTGATGGGCACCCACACCAAAAATGGCTTTTACAATGGGAGAGCAAATCATATTTATGATGTGGATATTTTAATCAATGGGATGAAGCTCCATTTCTTGTAACCTGGTCTTGGGTCAATTTGTATAGTGTTGAGAGATTAAGGTCGTTTGTAGATTTTTGCCAGAGCTGGTTTAAACTATTTTTTTTCGTGTCTTTGTCGTGGTGGTTAGATGTTTTTTACCTTGCTTCTTTGTGCCCTTCGATATTTCCTGTATACTTTGGGTTTTCCCACGGTTCTTTTTGGTGGTTTAATATTCTTTGTTGTTTATCCATCAAAAATATATATATAGTACAATAATAAACATGAGATGGAGGGGTCAAACGAACACTTTCATCCAACAGGGTCTTTTAGCATGTTCCAAACTTGGATCAAATTAAACCTTATGAAGCTATATCTTAAATGTATTTATATATATATTGATTGGTAAAAAGCAGTATATTGAACACAAAAAGAGCCCAAGGCTACCAAAAGTATACCAGAGGTATACTAAAGAAGAGCCAAAGGGAGTACAAAAAGAAAGCACATTAGTGTAACCAGCGCCACAAATCTGAGGTGCATGGAACATTGCTTGAAGTAAGGTTATTCAATGATGGCAGGTAAGATATTTTGCCCCATTTAGAGCACTTAGTAGGTTGTAAATCAAATTCAAGTACTAGCACATTCAACCTTTCTGCCATTCCAGAGGAAAAAAGAGAAAATATGGAAGAGACCACAAAGCAAAGAGCTGGTAATCCTAGCAGGACAGCTGGCCGCCTAAAGACAATACATGCAGGGTTGAATCACTATAGAAATTGCCCCAACATAAACCTAAGAAAAGGTTTAGGAGGTAGAATGATAACCCAGCCCAACCTGGACAGAAAATTGAAGTTCTCTTAAAACCAGGCAGAAATTGTTGTTCTCACTGTTTCCGATGAAAGTTGGACAGAACCTAGACTCAAAATGTCATCTTAAAATCTGAACCTGATATTATCTGAAAAGTGAAGCCCGTTTAACACAATGTGGACAGCATCCAGCTTTTCCCAAGCTAAAACCTTGAGCATCTCACCTGATCAAGACTTTAAATATAATCATTCATCCTGTTATAAGATCCAAACTCACCTCATGAATATCCTTTGAATCCAGCCATACACAAACTAACCTGATTGAGGTTCTAAATCTATGCTCCAGTAAACCCCTTTTATTGCTTTAGGGCTAGTTTGACACTGCTTTTTGTAACAGCGTTTTTAGCCAAAACACTTTCTCTAGCATTGCTTCGATTAGAAATGTTTTTGTGGGAATTTGAAAAAATGATTCTACTAGTGTTTTTTATAATCATAAACATCTTCTAAAAATATTTACAAAAAGTTTTGAGTTAATAAATGAACATCATAAATATTTCTATTAATAAAAACCAAAAATAATTATTTGTATTATTACAAAAAATATTTGAATAAAATTAATAAACCATATGAAAAACTTTATATTAATAAAACATAAAATAATTATTTTTATAAAATAATTTTTTTTATGAATGTAAATTTTTTTAAAAAGATTTACAAAAAGATTTGAATTATTTGAATTTTTAATAGTATATCATATTATCTAGATTTTAAATAAATATATAGATGTTTTAAGGAAAATAAGGATAAACAAATAGGTATTTTAGGAATATCAAGGTCTTTAAAGTGTTTTTTTTTTTTTAAAAAAACACCTCCTGGGTGCTTTCTCAAAAAACACTTCAAGTGTTTTTATGAGGTTTCAAAAGCGCTTTTGAAAATATTACCAAACACATTTTTTGTCCTAAAAACACTTTTAAGCACTATCAAACTGGCCATTAGTGTTTACCAGTGGACAACATCAACACCAGGTATTATGAGTAACAAAAAAATAGGAATAAGAAAGTAGGAAGATGAATTAGATGATAAATCTCTTGATGCCAAGGCCTTTCAACTCATCAAGAACTCCACTCTCCTCCAACTTAATTTGGGGTGGAGTCGCCATGCACAATCATTGTAGGTCCAACATCTCTACTATTTAGAAAACCCAAGTCATGTTGAAAAATGTTTAAATCAAACATCTAAATCATACAGTGGACTGGCAGATATTCCCAGATGAAAGAACATATATGATGGTTAGGCAAAATATCTAACCTGATTCTCCAGTCGAATATTGAGAGCTTCAATATCAGATATATGACCCTGAGCTGAGACATCTTGCACAATGGCTTCAATCTGAAATTTGGCAAATAAGGGAAAATTAAAAAAACCCTCTTAACACAAGATGATTATAACATTAAGAAAAACACACAACATAAGAGAATTTGACCTTAATAGCTTAATCTCTTAATGTCTAACATCCAGAAGTTTCAGTACACAATTTTTTGAATTTAGAGTGGTATTTAATTAAAAGAAGATTCTACAATCACATAGTGACAAGAGCCTGTTTCTGAAATAGCACTCCACCATCAATGACAGAAGCCTCACAAAGCAATATGTCTCAAATTTTTTCTGAAGTGGAAGTTCTCCAAAACTAATGCACTGTCAGCTAAGCATACTATGAAGGAATGAGGGATCTTGTCAACCAAATCTTTAAGATAAATAAAGGGCATACCCACAAGAGGAGAAAGAGAGAGAGAGAGAGAGAGAGAGAGAGAGGATGGATGCCAAGAATTCCATTTTTTTTAGCTATTAATTTTCAGTTGCTTCCTTGAAACACACCATAAATTTAATTGGAAAAAAACATCTAATGTATACAATTCTTCACTAAATGAGGCATCTTCTAATATTATTCAAGGCTTGCATAAACTAAGGACCCACCATGGAGGAAGATAATTCCACCCAATTACCAGTTTAGGACAGGATAACTGATAGCAGTATGAAAGTTACAACATAATTACAGGAGAAAACAACTTGTTCAGTGAACAAAGAATAAAAGTCACAAATATGAAATGTAAAAACCTTGAACAACACAAGGAAACAACCGAGATTGCATGATAAAGATCAATATTAGATAAAAATTAGGATCACATGATAAAGGTATACCATAATTACAGGAGAAAACTACTTGTTCAGCGAATATAGAATAAAAGTCACAAACATGAACCACAATGACCTTAGACAAGACTAGGAATCAACCATCTGCAATCACATGACAGATGTCAATATTACATGACATTTGGAATTTAGTTGCCAATATCCACCTATTGTTAATCTTTGATGAACTGGTAACTGCACAGAGTACATGGAAACAATATGTGCATCCCATCTATACACAATTGGGGATTAGATTCCTCAAAGATCTCTCCCATAAATCAAGGATCTTATTCCTACTACCTTTTTTTAATCAAAAACGAAATTATAAAAATTAAGCAAAAATACAGGGGATGAGAAATTCTCCTCCAACCGATTATCCTATAATCTCACATAAATTACATTTTTACCAAAGAAAGAAAATGATAGAAATAAATAAGTCCTTCTACAATAAGGATTAATCCCTTTTGTGGACCTAAACATACATAAATTAAATAAGCCTAAAAGGCTAAAAGATACTAAACGATGTCTAAAGGTACTACAATCCTAAAAGCAGTAACTAAAATAAAAAAATTTCAAAGCAAGGAACAGTCATCAAATCCTAAAGGCTAAACTCCTATGAGCAGTAATAAATAAAAAACAAACTTACAAACCTAGTAGTTACTATACAAATTTAAATAGAAAACCCATAACAATTCTTCTAAATAAATACAAATGTTATAGAAGAAAATATAAAATAAAAAAATCACTTTTTGTACAAGTTTTGTTGCTTGTTTCCCTTGTAAACGCTTCTCATTTTAATAAAGATTGGGTTTGATGTAGGTGTACGTAGAATATTTTGATGAAAGCACTATTCTCAGTTGATGCCAACATATGAACCATGCACCATTGGTCAGGCAATTGCATCTAAGATCAAAGAAATAACAACAACAACCTTTTTTCTTTTGGGTAAGTAGCAACTACAACCATTAATGAGTTAGCATGAACGCGGTATATTGCAGTCTAATTTTTTTAACCTTGGCTACTCTAACCAGGTAGAACACTTAAGCTCAAATCAGACTATTTCCAGAACACTTAGCAATTCCAACCAAATTTCAAAAATCTAAAGAGCATGGTCAATGTTACAGGAAACTGACTGACCCAATTTGATGTGAGGTCGTCACAGACCGACGCAACTCACAAAAAGATACTCTCTCTTATCGTTCTACGATCAGATTCGAAAGGGAAAAGTGAAGACGTCACAATCATTTATGGAATGATTGATTGATAAGTCAATGGGATGAAGACGCCACAATCAACTATGGAAAGGCTAATTGATAAGTAGATGGAATGAAGACGCCACAATCAACTATGGAAATGTTGATTGATAAGTTGATGGAATGAAGACGCCACAATCAACTACGAATTTGGCTTGATTGATAAGTCGATAGGATGAACGCCACGTAAAAATCCGATAAGTTCCAAAGTTCTTTGGAGAATCAAAGAGGAGAAGACTCTCACGATTTTTAATTCATATTCTTCTGTATAAACATGTCTTTATATAGACTACAAACTAGAAAAAAAATTAAAACAAAATATCTACTTCAATCTTTAACCTAAATCACACCTAAAACAAGAAAAGGAAACAAATCTAAGTAAAAATAAACTAAGGAAAATAAATAAAATAAAAAAACTAAAAGGAAAGTAAATAACTTGGCATGCAAGCCATACAATCATCAGAGAAAAACATCCCAACACGTCTACATTCTCTGTAACTGAATTAAGATATTGCTTATCCGATCTTCTTTCTTTCGTCTCAAAACCTACCTTTGAACTAACTGTTCTAGAAGTCATGCCTTGACTTTGTACCACAATTGATGTGTGTCAATTCAAGATTTACGTTATTAATATTTTTAACCCGCATACTGACACTTGATAAGAGATATATATGATGAAGCAAATATATAGAAAGAGATACAAGGTTCCACCTCTGGATGGAAATCTCAACATCATTACAAAGAGTAATGAAATTTAAAGCTGCTTTTATTTTTCAAAAATCGCAATCCACATAATTTTGTGCAAATATGGATTTCCTGTGTCATAAAGATCATCAAAGTAAAAGAGATTTTGAAAATTCAAGTGTTTTAAATGAGGGTGTCATTGCGTGTCTTGCTATGAGGTTATTTTTCTTATTTTTTATAGTAAATAAGATCATATATTAAAAGGAGAGCCAAACAAGAATTTGGTTAAAGGTACACTAGAAGTATACAAAAGAACCAAAACGAAACATGGAAAACAAATGACAAAGACAAACTCCCACCACACGTACTACATAGAACCCAACACTCTTAAAAGATCACTGTGAACTGGCAATTGCCCACTCACAAAAAGACCTTAGAAAAAAGGAATTCAGCCTATCTAGCGAGAATTACAAGTCCTCAAAAACCACTTTGTTCTTCTCCATCCAAATTCCGCTTCACAAACAAAGATATAGCTGCTTGGTCTCTCACATAACTTTGCTTCTTTTTTCGAGAGGGAGCCAACCCAACCCATTAGCAATTTCGACCGGGGTCAGTGGACAAACCCACCCGCCATTAGACAAGGAAAACAAAGTAGTCCACAAGTCCCAAATCTTAGAGCAATGAATGAAAAGATGCTCCAAAGCTTCTTCCTTCTGCCCACAAAAAGGACACCTGCTTGCTAGAGAAAAACCATGTTTTTTAAGCTGATCCATAGTCAAAATCTTCCCCCACCACACCTCCCACACAAAAAACCCCACCTTTGTAGGCACAATGGGATTCCAAATCATTTTGACAGGCACTAGATGCTGCCTCCCCCCATCATATAGGTCATAACTAGACTTGACTGAGAACATACCATCCTTCACCCCATTCCACCAAATTTTATCAATTGAGAGGGGGTTAAAGCTTTTGGTACTAACAGTACAAATAAATCTTTGTGCCTCTTCTAGTTCCCAATCATTTACGTGTCTCTTGAATCTAAAGTTCCATCCTCCTCCTGTCCCATTGATTTCCCACAAATCCGCCACCATATCCCCTTTCGAACTAGCCACCTCATAGAGGGAAGGGAAAGAGGAGCAAAGGGGGGCTTCACCGCACCAGACATCCTCCCAAAATCTGACTTTGCACCCATTTCCCACTTTAAACGAACAATTGTGCCTGATCTAAATCACTTCTTTGCCAATATCCTTCCATAGGCCGACCCCAAAATTGCCTCTCGAAGAGTTAGAGAACCGTACTCATCCTCCATACTCATACTTTGTAGTTAATAATACTCCCATTGTCACCTTTTCCTCCATAGCAAATCTCCAATTCCACTTTCCTAATAAAGTGCCTTGTTAAGATTTGAAAGTTTACTTAAGTAAAGGCCACCTTCCTTTTCTCAGTACACAACATCCTACTTAACTGATGGATCTTCGCCCCATAGAAAGTCTCTTTGAATTTTCTCCAATCTGACCTTGACTTTCCTAGGCAATCGAAACAGGGACATGATATAGGTGGGTAGATTGGATAGGTAACTTCTAATCAAAGTGAGTCTTCCATCTTTAGAAATGTATTGCCTCTTCTAGTTAGCCAATCTTTTCTAAAACCTCTCTTCAACCCCATCCCACACACTACAAGCATTTCATTTTGCTCCCAATGGCAACCCTGTGCACTCTGCAGAAGATACTCCACTCAGAACCCAATTCAATGGCTAAATTTTCCACATTTTCAACCCCTACCCACTAGATCAAGGAGCTTTTTATCTAAATTAATACTCAACCCACACATTGCTTCAAACTGCCAAATCCAACTCGTATGTTTACTCATCTTCCGTGTCCTCATTAAAACAAGAGTAATACTCAGAAACAACAAATCGTGGGGACCGCCTTCGTACATTTCCCTTAAACTTGTAGCCAAAAATAAACCTCCCCTAATCAAGTCATTCCACCAAAGAGAGAAAGCTTCCATCTCCAAGACAAAAAGGTAAAGGGATAGTGGATCTCCTTGCCTCAGCCCCCTCGAACTCCTAAAAAAACCTTCTAGGCTACCATTTAGCATGACTGAAAAGGAGGCGGTGGAAATACACCACTGAATCCATCCCATCTATTTCTCTTTAAAGCCCATTTTACCAAACACTGCTGTGAGAAAGTTCCAATTAATCTTTTTTCACGGATAAAGAAACATGCACGATCACAAAATGCCAAAAAGCTCTACCAAAAGACACTCTGGGTGATACAAAGGGACAAAGCCCTGAGAAGGACCAAAAACATGAAGAAAAAAAACCCCAAACCTAAAACAATTACCTATACCCCATCCAGTTAAAATCCAAAAATACTTCGTCCCAACCCTACTCAGACACGCTGGCCCAAGACCAAAAGCTAGCAACTGGTTAATTTTAATCTATACATGCAGACAAGCCCCATTATCGAAGATTCACTCTGATTTTTCTGCGACCACACCGCCTGTAAGAGGGGGACAAAGGCGCAGCCTCCAAACTTTTTCTGCGCTTCGTCACATCTGCTCCTTGCCAGCCAAGTGACTTACCGCACCGGCAGCCGAAGACCCATCCAAACCCCACTATAGCCAAAATAAGTTCCCAAAGCATTCGGCCTTCAACAACGAATCCAAGATTGCTTCTGGCTCTCCTTCACAAAGGTAGCATCCGCTCGCCAAGGATCTTCCCCTGAGTCAGTCTGTAGTCATCACCTTCCTGTAGCACGCTCCCAAAGAAAAAACCCACCTTTAGCTTTTAATTCATATCGTCTAAACTCCAGGCGTGAAAGGTGTCAGTTTCACTTCAAGCATGAGATTCAAAACCTCATACAAGAGCTTTATCAATAAACGCTTACGACTTTTAAGAACCAAATTTACTTCCCATTATAACACTTTCCAGGATGGACTATTTTCATAAAATTCACCACCTCCTCACTTCCCAATCATTAAAAGGCTCCTAAAGCGAGGGACCACCACCACCGCTCGAAACATCCCAAAACTCTAATCATCGATCTTTCGAACTCGCTAAGCTAAAATAACAAATGAACGTTATGCACAAAGCCCCTCCCCAAGCATCTTCTTTCCAAAACCATTCTGGCTACCATTACCAACTACAAATTTGAATTTAAGCAACTAAATCCCATCCTTCCTAATTTCTTTCCATAAACTCCGTCCCAAAATCGCCTTACCTCTCACCTAACACCAACCCCCGATTCCTCAAATTCTGTCTTCTAATAAATTCAGGTAAATTCTTCATTTGGCAAACGCCACAACCATTTTCCTAACAAGGCTTGCTTTTAGATCAGGAAGCCCCTCCCGACCCCCAAACCGCCAACTTTCTTATCTGTACACACCGTGGCCCAACTCACCAAGCTTATACTTTATCCGTGTTCCCCACCCCACGTGAAGTCCTCCGGATTTTTTCTAACCTTGCACACTACCCTGGATCCTAAGAGCGACATAAAATAGATAGGGAGATTAGATGCAGTACTTCGATAAGTGTAACTCTTCCCCTTGGAAATATATCACGCTTCCAACCAATGCAAATTTTCCAACCTTCCTCGACGGTATCCCACATCCTAACTGACTTGTGCGGAGCCCCCAGTTGAAGGCCCAAATACGTATAGCATGAGCCGCTTGCAGCCTAACTCAATACAAGACCTCAATATTCTCCCACCCTCTAATAGGGAAAATCTCGCTTTTACTCAAGTTGATTTTCAGCCCCGATAAGCCTCAAACCATCAAGATTCATCTCATGTGCCACTGTCGATTATTTACAAGAACAACAAATATCTCGCACAGAGAAGGTGTGACACCTCCAAATTCCTCCTCCCCTCACGCCCCAATTTTACATCCAAACAGAATTCCCCTTCCACACTTTGTTTACTGGGCCCCGCTTAAGATATCCATTCCCAAGACAAAGAGATACGGATAACCTCTCGCTAATCGTACCGAAAAGCCCTAAAACCCCATTGATACGATAGCAGAGATGTGACATACACCAAGAGATCCAAGATATCCATCTTCGATCAAACCCATTCTTCTCATAACCTCAATCACATACTCCCAATTTACATGATCATAAGCCTTTTCACTGCTCAACTTGGCTACCACTCCGCCTCATCATTCCTTCAACATGGAACCGCCATTCGCGATTAAAGGCAAAGATCTAGATTCGCTTACCTTCGACAAAGGCGCCGGGGATGGAGAGATCACTTGTCTAACACCCTTCTCGCTTTATTCGCCAAGACTCTAAGGATCTATATAAGCTTCCTAGCAAACTAATGGGCCTCAGAATCTTACATCCTCAACAAGTTTCCTTTTTGGGAATCAACATCAGAAGGTAAGATTTAACCTTTTATAAATTCTTCCTCTCATAGAATTCTCAAGCACTCATAACTTCTCCTTTAACAAACTCCCAACAAAAGGACCAAAAAGCGATCAGAAACCGTCCCCTGTGGGCCTTTCACCCATATAGACCGCAATGGTCAGACTTCCTCCTCCGAAAACCTGACTCCCTAAACCGTCAAGATCCTCTCGCCTTAGCCCTCCTGCTGAAATATTTCGTGGCGTATCGCCAACACCGATCCACAATTGGCCCTTAAACTCGCCAACAATCCTTTCTAATCATGATTACCTGCGGAGCCACCTACTATTGATTTTGATTTTGTTTATCAAGGCTCCTCCTTCTATGAATGAAGTTATATTTTATGGAAAACCGGTGTTTCGTCCCTCTTAAGCCGTAGCCTTTGATTGGCTCAAGAAGCCTCCAACAACGACCATCTCATAGTCATCCTCGTTTAGCCTCCCCGCATTCTTCTAAAGACACCCTTCCTTTTCCACATTATCCCAACAACTAATTTAAAAGGGCTTCTGTACTCTTCTAGTGCCCACATTGCCAAAAACCTCCTATTCCATACTTTTAGCTTCCTTTTAAACCTTCAGCCTTTTCAGCCAATATGAAACTCAAGAACTCGTGAAACTAAACCCTTGCCACTCACCTTTTAAGGAGGTCTTTAAAGCCCTCAAATTTTCAACCACACATTTTCTAAATCCTGGAAGTGGAGGGTCCCTGATCCGATACCTCCATCTAAGAGGATAGGGAAGTGGTCCAAACTGGCCCAGAAGGGTAATTGGTAGGATTCCCATCGAAAGAATTTCCCAAATTCCCGAGACTAGGAACCCGCAATCCTAGACATAGCTCGCTAATGTGCCCCACCCACGTAAAAGGCCCCCCTGTAAAGGCAAGTCTCTCACCCCCAAGTCGTCAATGACAAAAGCGAAACGGCGCATAGCCTGAGTAATTCTTCCACCCCTGTTGCTTTCATTGGGTGAGATGGAGGCATTAAAATCTCCCCCAATACACCAAGGACCGTCCCATAAACCTCTCACTGACCCCAGCTCCTCCCACATCTCTTCCTTTAAGCTGGACAGAACTGGACCATAAACTCCTGTGAAGATCCAATGGAATCCATCCTCCACATTTCGGAATGAACAGGAAGCAGTAAAACTTCCGCACACTGTCTCGTTGACCTCCAAAATTCTTTTATCCCATATCAACAAGATGCCTCCAGCGGACCCCAAAGCATCAACAGCCACCCACTCTAAGAATCTCCCTGCCCCTAGGCTTCGTGCCAACTGCAGGTTCATATTTTGAACTTTAGTTTCCTGCAAACACACCAAGTCCACCCGCTGATCCCTGATAAAATGCTTGATCACTTTTCTCTTCAGGATTATTCGCCTCCTCACATTCCACATAAGATTTTGACTGATCCAACTTTAACAAGAAATTCCCCATCTCCTCGTTGCACTTTTCCCACTTCTCTCGCCTGCTTTATCGTGGCACTCTAATTTTTTAGTTCCCGCCCACCTAGGAAACCGGCTGCCCGTCTTGCCTCACCCTTATTCGGGTTTTCACCATTTGCCGCATGAGTTCAACGATCTGAGTCTCAAAGCCCTCGGGCCGCAGAAATCCCGTAAATTACCGAACTTTACCAACATGCCGTCTCCCATTTTTCATACCCTCTTCATCAAGCAAAGGAGTCGCTTCAACGATGCCCCTCGCCTGCATTCACCATCATACCCTTCTCACCGCTTCCTCCTTCATTTCGCTCGGGCCACACCCCAACTGCAAGACACCCTCCACCTCCTTCCTAGGAACATGTGAACCTCTGCACTCAAGAACCCTCAAAAGGTCGACCGAAAAGAGAGAAGGGAATTAACAATAAAGTAATGACATCTCAAACTCGTTTTTAATAAAACCGGTCAGTCTAATGGAGCTCTATTCTCTCGTGATTCAACTGCATTGACTTTTTCCCACAAGTACCCTCTCCATAATTTTCTGGCCCTGTGTTCAACTCTCCTTCCGCCTCAAAGACTGAAAGAGAAGACTCAGGCTTGTATCGATTACTGAGGGCGCCTTTCTTTTTGAAAATGGCCTAGTACTGGGGCGCTTTAAAGCCTGTGATTGTTTCTGTCAGAAAGCCCAAACACCAAGACGCCTAAAGCTACCGGGTCGTCGCCGGCAAATTTAATGGATAGCCCACCCAGCTCTCCCGCCACCTCCCATCCAAACCGTCTTTTCTGACTAATTCACTCCACCGATTTGTCTGCAGAACCGTCGACCAGGATCGCGACGCTCCTCGACTTGATGAGACTGGTGCTTGCCACCCACGCCTCCCCGAATCCTCAGCCACACCATCCACTCTCCTAAGCTGCCAGAACGCCTCACACCCCAGAGCTTTGTATTTCTCTCTCATCCGACCTAAGACTGTCATTGGACAACTTCCCACTATAGTCAAACTGTAACTCTGTTCATACGCCACCTCAATCAGGTTCTGAGGTTCGCAGCTCTTCCACCTACCGTGGATCCGCCACCCCAGCCGAGCCCATCTGGGCCTTGTCAACCGCTAGAACCGCCACATGCGCCTCCAATTTTCTCCACACCGCCCTAATTCAATGTGCACTGAGTCCTAATTACTCACCCAAGCTTTCTCCTCTGGTGACCCCGGCTGCTACATCCCATGTCTTCCCCACGTTTGTGTGAACCAGTTTGGTCCCAAAACGCCTTTCCCAAACTTCACACACTGACTACCTCTTCCTTACTTTCAAACCTCAAAAGCGAGGCCCCTTCCCAAACTGGACACAATGAGAATTATTGTTCCATCAGATCCGCCCATCTCCTACGCCCGACCCCTGAATCCCACAGGTCCCCCAATCCCACCAATCCACTGTGCATCCATGCACTCATCCAACCTTTCCCAAAGACCTCTTCTTCCCGACTCTTGAAGATAGGCAACTCTTTCCACCAAGTGTCTTCGGCCACTAACCTCGCAAAGGGCTGAGAACCCGCCCCGCCACCGGAAGGTAATCTTTCGACGTCACGCTTCCTCCCTGGCGCCTTCTCACCTTCTTCCCTTTCGGATCTCATCAATGATTCACTCTAACTCGCAAAGATTTTTTCTACAAACTTCCAACTTCGACTATACCGCTTTCCGGAACATCAGGTTATAGTTTTTTCCCCCATAGTCCCTTACCGAGCATCGGATGAACACCCCCGAATGGTTAGAACCCTTTTCCATTTTGTAACGCCTTCCATCCTCTTCCCATACATTTTCCCAAACTGAAACCCTGGTCGCCCTACCACAATCTTCTAAACCCGACAATAAACGACTTAAACTGCGCCCCGAACTGAATCCACTGGCGATCCCCTCTCTCCCAAATGCAACCTTTCAAACCATTTTTTACTTCTTCGATCTCAATCTCGAATGATTCGCTTCGATCGCAACCACTTCTTCCCAATGAGGGAGGAGCATGGTGAGCCCCAATTCGTAGAGAGAGAACGGAGAGAATTAAAACACAGTCAATAGTAAGAAGAAAAAATATGTCAAATTCTTCCTTGTAAATTGATTGTAGCCAGAGTTCATTTGTTTACAACACACACCTGTCTAATTGTTCTACTATATGCTTTCATCCACATAAGAAAGAACTCTCTTTTCCTTCTTCTTCAACATTGAATCGATGACTTGATAGTTAACCCAAAGATTTATCTAGGAATTTGTCTTCCTTCCACAAATGCATTCTGAGTTTTCATCACATTTTTCAGCCTATTAGCCAGGACTTTTGCAATCAATTTATAAATGCTTCCAGTTAAGCTGATGGATCTGAAATCTTTCAGTTCCTCAACCCCTCCTCTTTCGGACTGAAACCAAAATGCTTGAGTTCCAAAGCTTTCAAATCTCCTATGCTCATGAAAAATCTCTTAACAACCCCATAATATCCGATTTAACAACATCCTAGCCAAACTGCCAAAAAGCCGCCAGAAACCATCCACTGAGCCTATCCCATTCCGTGTCAGCCAAAGCAACGTGAACCTCCTCTTCAATGAAAGGCACCTCAGCTTCAAGCCCCAAGTCATTCAACAGAGTTCAACTTCTCCTGACTGGCTCCTCCAAAATTCCCGTGATCTCCAAGGAGTTCCTTAAAGCCTTCACAATGCCACCCTACTTCCTTTTCGCGCAACCATTGAGCACCAATACGGATCCTGTCAATGTTGTTCCTCTTTCTACGAGAATTTGCCAATTTGTGAAAAAAACCAGTATTCCTATCCCCCTCCTTGAGCCAAATTTCTCTCGACTTCTACCTCCACGAAATTTCTTCCTTGATCGCCCAATTCTTGAAATCCTCCATAGCACCCAACCTATCCTGTCGCTCTCCATCCGACAGAGGTCTCTGGCTTTCCATATCATCCCAAAGAGCAACCTTTTTCAACGTGCACTCTTGCCCTCCATAGTACCAAAGTATCTCCTTTGCTCCACGCTTTGAGTTTCACTTTCGTGGCTCTCATCTTCCATCAACACGTAATCAGGTCCCCCTAAATTAAAAAAAAAAACTCGCCTACTCACCAGAATAAGATCCCCAAAACCTCCACTTTAAGCCACATATTCTCAAATCTAAAGGGAGAGGGACCATTTGGCCAAGTACCCCCAAATGGTACAGAATATAAATTTACAGAATATAAATTGGAAGAGGGTTGCAAATATTCCATCCAGGTATTCTCTGGACTTACCCTTCCCCCAACACCCTCTTCAAATTGAGACACAATTCATTCCTGGATTTCTTCACTCATTCTAATTGACCAAAACATCTCATCTGTACTAAAACTTCATAACTTGCTACATAATTAAGATGATTACAAATGATTTTTTTTTTATTGGTAAAGGGCAGTATATTGACACAAATGATTTATTGTTTTTGAGAAAGTTCAATTATAGTTCCTATTAACAAAAAAGATGAAATGACTTAATATTCAGATCATGCCATAAATCATTATCATAAATCTCTTATGATAGTGAATAAAGATTCTTAACACCATTTTCCCCTTAGAGACAAGCTCGATCCTAGTAAAGAGATAGCATAGTTTATTTATTTTAATCGGAGTTTCTTCCCTTTCTGAAATTATGAAATGACCAAATAAACACACCAAAGCAGAAATCCAACTCTGTGAAAACCATAATATTTGAAAATCCATGGAAACTCACAATGCCTTTGTAGAAAGCAAGCTGGGGAACTGTGTATTTTGTTCCAAGTTTGGATTGTTCATCAGAAACATTATTGACCACACCATAATAAACTTTGCCATCATATTGGTTTCTACATCCCCTTAACTCGATGTGAACATAGGAAAGCTCCTTATTTATGTTCAAAAGGTAATCATTGAATTGCTGTCGGTGAGCCCCTGTAATTAACATATCAATCATAATTACACAGTAAGTAAATGCACCTCCTTGAATCTTCAACTGGCATTCAGCATAATAAAATAAGCAAATAATAATCAAAAAGGGTCCAGCTTGATTTTTCCGTCTTGAAATGGAAACCTGAATGACTGAATTAGGTTACCAAAAAGCCTCCAAAACTCAAATAATCGTGCTTTGTTTCTTTTCCTTCCATGTTCCGTGCAACCAAACAGAAAGGAATGGAAAAATGGCTCAATAAAACAAAACCAAACTTGAGAATGATAATTTAGCAGGATCCAACTCGATTTTTCATTATTATTTGCTGGGAACTTTAAGCGATCAACATGGTATGTCATCAAACGCTAGATTGGGTTATGGAAAAAGCCACGGCAAGACTCAAAGATCCATACTTTCTTTTTTCTTCTCCTACAATTTTCCCGGCAGCAAACAAAAGAACTAGTCGGGAAAAAAAACCTGGATCTTTGCCGGTGATGCCTGAAAAGATAACGTGGAAGTCATCCTCGATGAGGGGGCCGCGTGAGAGCAATGCTTGAATAAGCGCGTGGTGCCTCCAGCTCAACTCCGGCATTTTGAATGCCTAACCAGGAATGGGTAGACGGAGAAAGACCGAGAAACGAAGAATTTATTTGGGGAATTCTGAATGGGAATGAGAAAAGACAAATCAAATCAGTGGATATAACCCTAGAGCTGTAGATTGAGATTGGCGGGAAACGTTCAGTACTGATGAAATCATGAAATACGATATTTCTGGTCGGGTTTCTATTTTCTCAGGGTTTTTCGGTTCTTCAAAGCATGTAAGGCTCTTAGTAGGTAGAAAATTTTCTGTTTTCTGTATTCAAACTTTTCAAAATAATGAACGCGTTTAGCTACGGCACAAGACAAAAACAAATTTAAAAACAAAAACGAATTCACTATTTTCAACATTTTATATATAACCGTAAAACGCTTCACAGTTGCTTTCCTGTTCGAATTAAATCAAAACACGGATTAAAGTGGGACGATAAAACGAAACACCTGATTCTTCTTTCTTCTTTTATTCCCCTTTCGTTCACTTCGACTTCTTCATTCGCCGATTCAAGCTCGTCGCGTCCTACGAGCCATTGATCAAGCCTCGCGCCGCTTCCTCATCCTCGCCGTCTTCCACTGCATGCCTCGCTTCTTCGTCTCCTCTCTATCTTTTCGCATCGTCCTCCTCCTCCTTTTTTTGTGTTTGCCCTCATTGCCAAGCTCGGCTGTGGTGAAGGTTTCTCTTTCTTTCTTCATCTCTCTACTCTTTGTTTTATTTTTATTTGCTTCAATGTTCATACATACATTCTGTGGTCTGCGCTTCTTTTTCTCTCTGTTTCTTCGATTCCCTATATGGGTTTTCTTTTTCTTTGTCGAATATACGGGTCACTGAATTTCCTTTATCTTCTTGTAATTATTGCTTGCCTTTAATTTTGTTGTCTACGTTTTGTAAATGTTGTTTACATATGCCTGCATCCCATGACTTATGTTTCCTTTTTTTTTTTCTTTTTTTTTGGGTTTCCACAGCGGTTTTATTTCAAGGCTCTTCTTTCTCGTTTGTTAACTTCCTATTGCTGATTTCACTTCGATTTAATTGTCTTATTTCTACTCGCTGATGCCCAATATGGGTTTCTTTTTTTATTTAATTTTCTATAATACATATGTATGGGCATAAAGACATCACTTTGCTTTCCTTTAGTTCTCAATTTTCAAACAGAGGTTACTTTTTCTTCAATGATAGATGGATCATCTGCTTCTGCAATTCTAATTTTCTTGATCCCCTTCTCTTTATGTCTTGGATTTGAATGGGTTTAAATGGGATTTTATTTACCATAAGTAATGGATGTCATTAAAGATCCTTGGGGAAGAAATCCTCAAGGTAGAGGTCTCGAAGCCCGTAATAAGAATCGGATCCCCGATTTCATTTAAGTACTTTAAAACCAAGAAACTCGGACCGACCGGGTTGCATGCCTATCGCTGATGTTTTATCCAATGGATCACAAACTCATATCATCAATGTTCTTAATCTTAACTCTTCGATTCAATTTAATTAACAAGGTATAAATGTTCGTATAGTCTACTTGTTGATGTAAGATTCCATTTCTAATAAAGATGTATTAAATTTAGTTTCTCGTAGCAATAATAGGAATGGGACCAGTGCTATTGTCAAAAATGTGATGGATTTTAGGTGTATATAACTCTCGAGTTCTTTGTTCCATGGAATGTGATGAATATGAGAACAGTGACTTGGAGATGTGGTGCTTCTCTCATTATGATGTTGTTAACAATCTCAAGTGGCGTGGACGGTTTTTGGGGTATTATTATCGCATTACGCTACGGATTAATGTGATGAATATGAGAAGGTATATATATATTAACTGACCCTATTGTTTCATAGTGTGAGCCTGATTGGTCTTAATCATTTTTGTTCGCCTGAATTGTTAATTCATTTGTTTCCTACTCATGGAACTTGGCTGATGAACCGCATTAATTTACTAATCCACGACTTTGTTATCGCTTTGTTTTGGTTGTTTCATAGTGTGAGTCAGAATCGATGCCGAGAATCTTTTCATTTCATCCTTTGCGGCAATATTCGTTAAATTTTCTCATACTATGGTTATGCTCGCTATATGAGTGAATTATTAGATGGGTGCTTTAATGTAATTCGTAGGGGATACAGCGATTGGCCACGTAAGGCCACATTAGCTTTCCTCTTCACATACTCACGAAAAACGAACAAATTTGAGGTCGTTCATTTAAGTCATCCAGGTGGGCGAAATGATAGGGAGCTACATGCTGGATATCCTAATATATCGGGTTTTTTGGCTCCTTATCGTGGGGAACGCTACCATAGAATTGATTTTGGAGGTCAAGGTCGTCCAAGAACTAAAGTCAGAGCCGCGAATCAAAGGCACTCTTCTGCTCCAGAACTGATGTGAGCGTTGTTTCTCGTATCAAGGTAAAGATTCCCCATTCTTAAGCTTAATGCCGAATTACCCATTGAGAAGGCAACGCTGCATCCCACTACCATTGTGACTTTGCATAATTCTCATCTTCGTGATGGAAGCTCTACTGACACCTTATTTCCAAGAATATGAGAATTTGAATTTTAGGTGTCGTAGATGAGCATGTATCGATGATGCCTATGATAAACTGACTCTGCACTGACTTGGCACAATCCAACAATACGCCATACTTCTCGGATGCCATTGTCGGCAAGATTGGGATGATTATTACGCAAGACGTGGCCATATGTCTAGGAAATGATGGGCTATTGATGATAGTTGAATTTAATTATGTAATCGAGTTGTTTGCAACATTTTGTCGATGTCATATTATTATGAGGAGTATAATTGTGTTATATCAATTCATCATATTCTTTCTTTTATTAAATAAATATAGTTATAATATCGTTAACTTCTCGTCATGATTTATTTATTATTCAATTTACGGTAGCATTCAAAAAGTGTAAAAACAAATTATAAGTGAAAAAAAAAGTGTAAAGCAATAGTAAAATTCGTATTAAAATCAAATGGCAAAAATGAATAAAGAACTGCATTTTTAAAATACATTTTTATTGTTTTCATTAACTTCATTTTCAAGAAAATGGTTTTACAAAACTGATTTTCTTATTCTTTTTTATTTTCAACCAAATTCAGTTAAAAACGTATTTTCTCTAAAATGAAACTAAATATTAGAATACATCAAAATTTTCATTCCTCGACCTCCCTTGATGTAGCTGAAAATTTTGTGAACTAAATCCGCCTAAGTTTTCTGACTTTTACAAATATATCCTCAAAAAAAATTGCTATTTAAATATACAAACTTTCATTTTAACTGATTCAATAGCCTCGGATAACCCGAACCTAATATCCGAACCTACGTGGCACATCGTATTGATCATTTTGAATTCATTAAATCACGTCACCCAAAATGACATCGTTTTGGCATCAAAATGACCTCTCTCAGTCTTCTTCTCCTTTTTCTTCTTCTCCATCGCCGGTTCTGGTGAGGGACTTTATGGGGTTGATGGTCGTCTCACCGCCCGCGACTACATTATATGGTTCCTAAATTCTCGAAGTCACCGGAACCGCTCGTGGGTATCTAACGCTACCGCAACCTCGCAAAACAAAAAGTTAAGATTTACTTGGGTGGTGCTCCGTCGCCCCTCTGATGGCAAAGTTAGCATTTTTCTCGAAGACTTAGAGTTTTTTAGCAATAGTCATCTCGATCAAGAATCTTGTACCTTTGCTGGTGTGACTTGCTTCTCTTTTATGGAAGGAGGAAAGAGGATCCGTCTTTTTCGATAAGAACATTTATCTCCTTATAATGTTAGGGGAAGATGACTATTATTTAGGGAATGGTGACTTATTTTTCCCTCTACGTAACTACCTTCCCGATAGAACTGCTACTAAGAGGACATTCCTATTTTGTCGACGGCGACGGGGTTAGTTCAAGAGTGAACTCACGCCTGTAAAGTGGAGAGCCTAGCTTAAGTAACTTCGCTCGAGAGTCTGGCTGGATTGGAAAATAAGCGCTTGAGAACAAGGAGCCCGCTATGGGATACCCGAGTCCAGCGGAGGATCACGGCATTCCCCTGCCGACCAGTGTCCCGCCTAATCCCCTGGGGGTACCCGGCAAAGGGTCAACGGCGCTCCTGCCACCTCCGGTGTCCTGGGCCTTCCCTGAGGCTCTTAGGTCACTGCACATAGGGTGCCGGGCCTAGCCTGCACCACACTTCTTTCCGCTTCTGGAGGAAGACTACTCCCGACGGAAAAAGAATAAGGTCGACCATATCATGGGGAAATCAGCTTTACTATTAATGCCGCTTTAATTTTTCAACATAAATTTTATAACTTTTTTGCAATCGTATTAAATGCTAGCTGGATCATCCGGATCGACCAGATATAGGAGCAAATTTATAAAAGGCGAAGATGACGAGGTTCATCCTATCAAGTATCCATGTTCATCCGATGCAGAAGGATAATAGATCGTCAAGCATACTCTAAAGTGGAGGGGTCATGGACGAGACTCACTACATCGACAGATGAGTGTAAGTCTTCGGCATGGGATGGCCTGAGACGATACTCGAAACGGAGCCCAAATGTCTCAGGAGGCACTGGGTGGCTCTAAAACTCGAATGGCACCTTTGCATCCGAGGGCACCCCACGAATCTCAGTGGGTCGCTTCAAAGCCTCCACCACCTCATCCTCCTTCCTCCTTTTAGTCCGTGGCAAAGATGTGGGCTTTCTGGCTTCGTTCGCCCCCACCATTCGGGCCTCTTCTAGCAAGACGAGGCTCATTTCGTCTGCACCCCCATCACCACCTCTTTCGCCTCGCGATAGCTTATGTCTTGGATCCGGAATGGATGCTACATCTACTTAGGATGTCCCAGAGCTTGGAACATCAGAAAACATTGCTTGGTAATAAGCATCGCTTATGTAACACCGAACACCTTTTTGGTGTAATTAATAAAATTGTAGTAGTTTTTTTTTTTTTTATCAGTTTTGCGCTTAATTGCAATTATGTGTGGATATTTTATATTTTTATCTAAGGCTAATTGTTTATTTTTTTAAACGTGATAGTGGGTCGGTTTAACCGTCCGAGAGGAAGGCCTGCCAGCCTACCTTAATCTTAACGTAGTTCTAGGAGTGCGAACTGTCAGCAAGGCTGAGATCCTACGCACGATCACCAATGCCGCATTAAATGTGACTGCACGCCTAAAGCATGGAGTATATATGATAGACATCATTACGCTGTACCTCTTTCCCTTCCGTTATTGCTGGCGATCTTCTTCCCTCGCGACCAACCATCGCGACAAAGCCACTTACTCAAGGCTCGTTTCAGGAGCGTCATCGTTGCATTCGCCTTTCGATTCCACTGTAGCTATCACAAGGCCTTTAAGCATTTGGCCCCCGGTGATGTGTTTCAATGCGAAAAGCCCGGGAAGAAAAGGAAGAGTCTTAATACTTTACCCGCCTGTGCACTATTACCCTGCCAGGGCATACTCACACCCATTCGTATATGCCTGGTGTAGTATAATATTCATCTTTTCCTCTCCTTTTGATCTACTTGCAGAATGGTGAGGGGTCGGGAGGAAACTTCCACAAGTGGTCGTCCCGGAGGGCGGCCCCGAGCGAAGTCATAAGCAATGTCATCAGATCCCCCGACGATGGAGGAATTAAAGGTGTATCATGAGGTGCCCTGATAACATCGACTCTTCTATTGATGGAGGGCGACGATTCCATCATTGGGTGGAGAACACAATGGTGTGCTCTTTACCCGTGAGCATCTAGAAGCCTAAGCACGCTTCTCGTGCCAAACTATAGTTAAACAGTCAGATTTTATCAGGCGCCCCCACTTCTCATCCATCCTAACGTGATCCGTGATCCCAATAAATGCAAGGTCGAATCATCCGTACCACTTGATCTCTCCAGAGATTTTCATTATTTATTCTCGAGCATAGGCCTGGCCTGAGGTCCATGTTTCGCTTTGAACCCCAATTCCATTGTCAATGGCTCGACCGCCTAAGACTCCGAGGCGAAAGTGGCGTACTTAGTGAGGGGTCCGATGAGACCTGCTCCTTGGGTTACCATTTAACGTTAACCGATCTCGGCCCCTTCCTGTGTCCGTAGAGTTGTGCCAGTTTAACATTTGTCAAGATACATCCCAATGTTATGATGTATTGACCGTTGGTTATGCATGCATGAAAGGCTTGGAGAGGAAGGCTGGTGAAATGGGTGGAGAAGTCGAGCATTAAGAAGATTCGCCGACTTTTGGAAATTTTTGAGCGGGAGCGTCACTACTAGGTCCTGCTTACCTGAGAGAATATATCTGCCGTGAGACACAACTCGGCTCCTTATACCCTTCCAAAGATCCCTACGCTGCCTCTCTCGAACGCCGTGGCTGGGAGCACTCAGATCGCATGCGGCGCCTAGTTTCACACACGCCTCCAAAGATCTCTGTGAGTTTGAGGCATCGAGTCTGCAGTGTGGGCCCGAAGCGCACATAGCTGTCCCGTCTCGCTGGTTCTGCCCTCGTTTTCTTCGCTCCCGGCCTGAGAGCTAGGAAGAGGTCGCCCGAGGCCTCCGCTCATGGGCAGCAGCCTGGCCGCCCGAGCGGTAAAGGCTAAGGGAAAAGGGCGCAAATGGTCTAACGCCGCTTCTGGGTCCGTGTGAGAATTTTATACCTTAGGTTCTTGACGACACGGACGGTCCCCAGGATTTGGAGGAAGAAGAACGGATGGAGAGAATGACGGGGCTGCTTGATCGTTATGCCGCCCGCAAAAGAAAGTGGCAAGTGGTTCGAGCTTGAACGATGGCCCCCGCCTTAACTGGCAGAACCGAGCTACCACACGATGATCACCACACGACGGCCTTGGACCTGCACACCATCATCTGGGCTTCTCCCAAATCGGGGCCATCAGTGGACCGAGCTGACGTGGGCCTAGCCGGGATCGTAATCGAACGAGGGTGATCCGGCTCCGCGAGCACTCCAAGTAATCCCGCCTTCGGATCGGGGCGAGGAGCCACTACAAATCGGGTTCATGCGGGTCCGAAAGCACCAGCCCAACCGGGCCGGACCAGTGATAACTCATAACTACCTCCTCCTACCTGAGCCCGAGAGTGGAGATATCACTGGGTGGAGGAGGTGAAGGATATCCTACGTCGCTGGGAGCCCTTTCATCGTGAAGCATCCACAGCCAATCGACTACATAATTTATACCCGCATATATCGGTGTCTCAGAAATTGGCCCAGGTACTGGGTCTTCGCGAAGATTATCTGACCCTCCCCGCTTCACCTCAAGGAGACTCAGACACATGACGGATGGTGTTTCAATCTTGAACTTATTCCAAATGGACTGAGCCGTAAGATAAAGTGCTCACGGTGGTTTAAAGGTTATTACTTATTTCTTAGTTACTAATGGGCTTGTTGAGCAGTCGTAGGCCGCCGCTCGCAACATGGCGCTGTAGCATCACGAGTTTGAGCTTCGGCTAAGGGATGTCAGAAAGGCCAGCATTATTTGTTCAAAGTGTATACAGAACGGGAGATGCAGTGCCTCTGAATTAAAGAAATGAGTCTGTCAGTCGCTGAGCCGGAGGCTGTGAGAATCGCCGAGAGAGCCACCCAAACGAGGATGAGAGAGATGCGGCGTGTCATGAAGCGGTGATGGCCAAGTCAAGGACCGAGGGGCTGCACACCTCGAGCGTGCCAGACATGGGGAGTCTTCCGGAGCCGTCAGTTCCACGTGCTCTCGCGCCGGGGAAGAGGCCTGGTCTGAGGGCTGAGTTCGAACATGGAGCCGCTCAGAAGCTGCTAATACAACAGGAGGCTTGTAAGAAAGCAGAGAAGAGAACGAATCATTTGGCGTGAAAATCGGCCTGGTCATAGAGCTCTAGGGTCAAAGATGACTTTTCCGCTTTCCGGAGAAGGTCGAATGTGGGAGATGATGAGCCACCACCTGCCGCGATACGCCTTTAATTATGGCTATGGTTGTTGCGCTTCACGCACAACATCGCTAATCCGCCCCCAAGCTGCCTGGTCACTATCACTAACTAGCTGAGGAGCATCCGAGACTAGCTCGATCGTTGCAGGAGAAGAGACGATTATTCCGATGGATCCTCTAATAACATGATACCCTTTAATGAGTAGCTGCTATGCTCATTGAATAGAGTCTTGGCCTAATCCGTTGTTTTGTATACCGAACAATTTTCCTTTCTTTCCTCTTTTTGTTAATTTTGGATATGCTTTGTATATATTATTCGAAGCTCATGATCTCCTGCCAGTGCCTCCCTTTGATCAGATCGTTAGAAATCATAAGCTTGAGCCGCGGGCTCGTCAGTTGTCCGATAGATCGTCAATCAGAATTCACCACCGACAGGATCTACACCGGTCGGCAAGTCGGAACCGCACCACTCCGACTAGTAATTTGATCACCAATGGATCACGCTAGTCGGGTAAGTCGTTGAATCAGCGCGCCATTGACTAGCACTGAATTCACCAGATGTGATTCAGGTCGGGCCTGGCAGCCGTTGAACCGCGCCGCCCGTACCAATTTGACCAATGGGCGGATCCACCTGGGTCAGAAAGAACAATCGCGCCGCCCTCGACTAGTAATTTCCAACCAAACCAAATGTGATTCGCGCTTTAGGCCAGTGTGTCAATGAATCGCAGACGACTTGTAATTAATTCAGCCATATGCGACATGTGGCCGATCACGCCACCGACTTCAGCACTGACCAGCCGTATGTGATTCAGGTCGGGTCTGTGTTAGTGAACTCGCGCCCGGACTTGTAATTGGACCAACCATATGTGATGCACGTGGGCGTATGTGTCGTTGAACCGCGCCTGCCCAGACTTGTAATTCACCACCACGATATAATGGGCCGGCAGTCGCTGAACCTGCGACCGCCCGGACCAGAATTGACTCACCCATATGTGATTTTGTGTCACGGCAGTCGTTGAACCCAAGGTCGCCAGACTTGTAATTCGACCACCATACGTGATATGTGCTCTACCGAAAGGTGTCTGAACTGCGCCGCTCAACTCACTGACCAAATGTGATGTATCCGCGTTAGGTTCCGCAGCCGCTGAACCGCTACCGCCGCATCAGTACTTTGACCAGCCATATGTGATATGTGGCTGGTCGGCAAACAAGAACCGCGCCGCCTAAACTGTAACTCACTCTCACCCAAATGTGATTCGCACTGGGCCGGCAGTCAATTGCATCGATGCCGGCCTGACACTGAGGCCCCATCAACGCAAATGTCCATCAAATTTCTCGTCAGCAAGTGTCTGGCCGTGGGATTTCGCAAGGAAATCGCCTAAGACTTACCCCTTCAAAGCATCGGCTAGAATACGCCATACTGCTATTCCATCGCCACGCCATCCTTCCTGATGCATCGGTTTGTGAATCGTGCCCGGGCGGGAAGGTCAATAACACTATAACGTGATGAGCCCGAAGTACTAGCAAGCCTGGGCGGTTGTTCGTAGGAAGGCGCCTCGCTCGGTGGGTGTATCCGGCTCGCATTGGTTAAGGACTTGGTCGACAAAGAACATCGGTTCTCAACTTCAGATCCCCACATTCTTAAAACAAGCAGGTCACTCACTATATCAAAGGCTTCTAAGCAAAGATAGAGTGCACTCCTGGGCCTGTGCTCGCAAGGATCGGGAGTTCCGCCAGTATTTGCTGATTGCTACGTAATGCCGTGCCTATTCTCATCCCACTCACTCGGGTCGTCCCTCAGTAGTGAAGAAGCGTCAAACGGCCGCTGAACTGAAATAAAATGCCCATAGTCATTTAACCGACCTTCATACCGGATCTCTTCGAGTCAAATGACGATTGCAAGATGGCTTTAAGTTGTGCAGGATTTGCCTCTATTCCTCTTTGTGTTACCATAAAGCGAGGTCTCTTTGGAGCTGACCGAAAGGCACATTTTAGGGGGTTTTAGTTTCATGTATTCTTGGAGGAGGTCGAAAGCTTCTTTGGAGATGAGTGGCATGTCATTTATTTGGATTTTACCGACATATCGTCGATATAAGAGCTTCCATGGTGTTCAGGAGTAAGGGTTGTTGTTTTCGTCACCAACCTCGATGGAAATTGGCCTGACATTCTTTTAATCCAAAAGGCATCCCAGTATGATGCAAGGTCATGGGCGTGATGAAGATGTCTTTCTAGCGTCAGGGGTGTATAGGAGTTTGGTGGTATCGAGCGTCAAGAAGGATAGCATACCGTGCCCCAAGTATCCATAATCCCGATCTATGCGGCGAAGTTATCTCTTTGAATTGGCGTCGTTGAGGTCGTAATCCATGCATGCTACCATTTGTTCATAACTGGAGCGCCACTATGTTGGCCAGCCATTCGGGGTATTTGACTGCTCTGATAAATCCATTATGTAGAAGGTTATCAACCTCGGTCTGGATGACCAGGTGGCGGTTTGGGTGAAAGCGTCTCACTTTTTGTCTGACCGGCTTGGTAGGGGGGGCGACGTTCAGCTTGTGTGAGGCGTGAATAGGGCTGATCTTGGGCATATCAGCATGAGTCCAGGCAAATACATCAGCGTTGGACTGTATAACTTGGTGTAACTGGGCCTTTTTGCTCCTCGGAGATGAGGGTACTAATATAGATGCATCTATCCGACCCGTCGAGGGACACAGTTTCTAAGGGATCAACGACCAACGACTCCCTATCCTCCGAGGCGGGTCGGACGGATGACTGTGATTTCTATTGCAGGGGTTGGTCCTCAAGGGGTGGTTTACCGGTGCAGTCGGTTTGTGTGCGTCCTGGTAGCAATAGTTGATAGCACTGCCGCGCGGCTAATTGGCTTCCCTAGAGGTCGACTTGTCTAGTCTTGGTCAGATAACTTATTGTTTGGTGATATGTGGATGGTACTACTTTCATGGCATGCAGTCAGGTTCGGCCCAAGATAGCATTGTATGGCCCTAAGTCTTCTACCACGGTGAAACGGTACTTCTTTGGGTTACGGACACTGCCTTAATTGAGTGATATCCCCGAAGTAGATGGTGTCGTAGCCCCATTAAAACTGACAAAACCACGTGGAATGGAGATGATCAATCGAGACTCTCTCATCGATTGATAGGGAGATGGGCAGATCGGCGCGTGCCGGATCAACGAGGACCTTGTACGTCAGCGTAATGCATACATTTAATACAAATTATTAAGTAGTGTGGTGTGATGACTTGAGTGTAGGGTTAATAGGTGAAAGGATATAGAGCGTAGTCCACCGTTAGAATTGTTGGGATTTCTCCCGATTGCGTGGTGTTCACTTACAGCTCAGCAGAAATTTGTCAGGGACCATTCTTCTCCGCTGTTTCTTGGATTGATATTGGTTGTTGGCTGGTCCCCCCAGTATGAAGTTGATGGTCGGCCGAGGAGTTACGGAGCATGTTGATTTACTGCCGAGTAGCCTATCGGTGTAAGGATTGTTGCCCCACAGGTTGACTCCCTCAATCACCGTTTGAGGTGGCGACCGAATCCTTTCTACCGGGAACTTGAGGCTACGGGCGGTGATTGAATGCCGTGGCCATGGTCCGCAATGATAATCGCATCGTAGGGATCTATTCTTATTTAGTCTTGCCCTCATTGGTGGGGACCATTTGAAGTCGGGGAGGTCTAGGATGAGGGGCAGGAGCCGGTCATAGGCGATGTTGAAGTAATGTGGGCGGGGTCTTTCTTAACTCGGATTGCAGTCGGGCGCCACGCTCTTGCTTTGGTTGCTTTTCTGTTCGGATGGGCCCTTGGCGGCCGACTTTTGTTACGGGCGTTCTATCACTAACCGTTTGCGGCGGCCGGATGTTATCTTCAGTAGAGGAGATTTATACGCGGGCGTTACAATTCACTTCATAGTTCTTGGCAGTCCCGGGGATAAAGTTTGGAAGAATGGGGTGGTCATTAAATAATACGAGTTTTGCAAGGCGCATCCATCTTTGTATACATCCCTCGATCTGGCCCGGGCCGGCTTGCGGTGCCTGCGAGTGAAGTCCCGGGATGGACTCGTCTTCCGGATTTCGGGGATGGATTGGAGGGAGTTGATGTTCCCTTTTTTGTGAGCACGGAGGGTATTAAGAAGAGGCGAAGCAGCGGCCCATGGTTCGCGAGATGTGATTTTTATTGACCCTCTAGGGAGCTTGTGGAACCAGGCTAAAGCAGGGCCCTTGAGGCTGGATGGGAATACCTTACATAGGAGCCGATCATCCCCGACGTTGAGGATCATTGCCTGATTATAATGTAACATATGATCGTACGGATCGAGGAAGAGCGAAAAATCGTACATGAGCGAGAGGGTGGTAGCATGGAAGGCGCGGGGAGGATCATAGTCTAGGATATGCTGTCCAAGGGGAGTGGAGAGCATGTCTTGTGGTCCCCTAACGGCGGAGGCAAAAATTACTTGCGACGGGCGGCCCCCGGCCCAATTTACATAGTTGAGTGCGGCGGGGCTTCGTCCCGATTCGGGCACATATTGGTGAGCTGGCGTGGGCGGTCGTTGGTCCCTACTGGGTTCTCTCCGCACCCGATGCCTTGCGACACTAACGGACCGGCGAGGCGGCCTTTTTCTAGAATGGGCCTCCGCGGCGTTCGGGGATGGTAAACGGCGAGGGAGCGGGGAGCTGCCAGAGGACAACTCATCATCGGCCGGTAGATCGATATCATCTGGTGCAGCGGCCTCTTTGCCTTTGCCGGGACTGGAAGGAGGAAATGGGCGGGGAGGCTCTCGCGATTGCTCGGCAGACGGGCCTCAAGCCCGGGGTTGGAGACCGCTCATTTCTTCCTGGCTGGCTCGCTTGTTACCGCACCAGGTTCGGCCACACTGGCTTTGCTCCTCTTGTCTCGCTTCTAGTGTAGCTTGGAGGAAGGACTTTGATCTTCGGGGCTAGGTTGTTCAGTTCTTTGGTCATTGTCTTTGAATTCCAAAGGTCCTATGGGATGTTTGGGAGTAGCCAAGGCTTTGTAGATCGGGAGGTCACCTGGGAGCGGGTGCACCCAAGCTCTTGCGTACCGCCTCTGAGACTTCTTGCTTGGCGGTTCCACGAGGCAGCCCGGTGTGGTCTCCTCGATGCAGTCTCAGCTGAATTGTCCAGGCGTTCACTCTGAGAGTTAGGCTACTTGACCGCACCAAAAGCAAAGAAAGAGAAGAGCCCGATTAGTCTTCAAATCGCCTCCAGATAATGGGATTAGCGCTTTCGAAGACTTAGAGTTTTTTAGCAATAGTCATCTCGATCAAGAATCTAAATCTTTTCTTCCAGGTGTGACTTAACCTCTTTTATGGAAAGGAGGAAAGAGGATCGATCTTTTGAATAATGGACGATTTCTTCATGTTAGGGGAAAGATAGTATTATTTGGGAATGGTGACCATTTTTCCCTCACGTAACCTTCCAGATAGACGCTACTAAGAGGACATTCCTATTTGTCGTGACGAGAATTGATCGAGTGAACAAGCACATAAAGTGGAGGCTAGATTGACAACTTTGCTTGGGAGAGTTGTCGATCGGGAAAATAAGCGCTTGAGCTAAGCAAGGCGCAGGGCTATAGGATAGGGTTCGGGAGGAGGATGTCGGTCGGGGCATTCTGAGCCAGAGAAGCTAATTAATGCCGGGCACTAATCCTTTGGGACACTGGCAGAGGTGGTCAGGCGCGGTTCACTGAGCCAGCTGGTGCCTAGGCCCAAGATAACCACACATTCCATGGCTGTCATGGATGAATTTCATCAGAGGTGGAGGGTCTAGAGATGTAAGGTGGAAAGAAGAAGCATTAGGCGTTAGGTCGTAGTGAGGATCGTGGGGGTTTCAAGGCAGCGAGTGCAATGAAGGAGGAGGAGGAGGCGGTGGCGATGGCGGCTTCTATGGAGGAGTAGCGGCGGTGCGTGGCGGAAGAGTAAACCTGGGAAAGCTTGGAGAGTTGTTGGACGGTCTCTTCGATTGCATCCATGAAATCGCGGCGGCTCTCGCTTTCTCTAGGATGAGCGGCTCCGCTTACAAAGTCGAGACCACGTCACTGCTCGCCTAATGAAGAATCGACAACTTGGCTTCCTGCACTTACCGTAAATCTGATCCTTTCAAGATTGATAAGTGGAATTGGTAATTATTCTTCTTTATTCATCACTCACCGACTACCTTGTTTCTTACACTCCCGATTTTCTCGAGAAAATCTAACCTTGTTTGATCGAATTGCATTGAAGGCATTTGTCTATTGAGAATAATCGAACATTATTTGTTAATATGTTCCCGAAAATAACAAATTTAACCAGAGACAACCCCACAATTGCGTCTTTCATCATCATAGTGCTCTGTTCTACCGGCAATCGCAAGGCTATGGTTCATCCAGGTAGCTAGAATTAAGCTTTCTTTGTGTGATTCTTGAACCATCTATCATATAAGCATGATAATTTGGGGCTTCTTTCATTCAAAAATAACAGACAAGTAGCTGAAGAGTAGCGACGATTTCGTTTGGGCGATTGAGATTCCATTGACGACGCTAAATTCCTAGACATGAAGATTTCATCACCAAACGTAGGATTCGAATATGCTATCTTTGTTGTCATGTCCTGTTCTTACCCAGAATGAATGCTATTGGCAATTGTTAATATGCATGATACGCTAGTGACATTATTCTCCTCAAGGTCAAGCAAAACGTCCCCAAAATCCTTCATTTCTTCGTTTACACCACCTCTTTTCCTTCTCTTCACGTGCTCTCTTTCAACACTCCATCAAGAAATCGATCAAAGCTCTTTAGCGACTTTCTCCACCTTTGAATCCAAACTGTTAATGAAAATCATCCATGATAGTCATGGAATGTAGTCGTTGACATTGAACCCACCCATCAACCCCCCACAAACTCCTTCAGCAGTTCTCAATGTTTTTTCCTAGTTCCCATCTAGAACGGGAGCTTTTATGGAGAGAGAGGAACGACCGTTATGGATAGAGATGGAGGAGTGAAGAAGACATAGAGAGGTAGTTTTGATGCCAAAACGACGCAATTTTAGCTGACGTGGTTTAATGAATTCAAACTAATCAAAATGATGTACCACGTAGGATCAAGTTTATCCAAAGCTAGAGAATCAATTAAAATAAAAGTTGATATATTTAAATAACAACTATTTTTATTTGGGATATATTTGCAAAATTCCGAAAAGTTCATAATTTAAACAATATTTTTCTTACACGACATGCTACAAAAAACACTATTAGAATCACTTTTTTAGATTCCTATAAAAACGTTTATGATATAAGTGTTTTCCATGAAAACGTTTTAGCTAGAAGCGTTGTTATAAGAAGTAGTGTCAAGAATGTCTTTTAACCTGTGTGTCACACTCCAAAACTAGCCATAGATTTTTCGCTAAGTGTGCGACACTAAGCTACCAAACTTAGGTAGCCTTTCCTTTCCGTTTCTCAAAAGCAAAGTAAAACAAGACAAAACATCATTTACAGGAAAAAAAAACTCTTCTCAACTTGTATTTTCGCACTAACAAGATACAAAATTCAGCAAGTGTCTCAACACTGGTCCACAAAATTAAACCTACACAACACTCTTCCTTGCACTCTGTTACTTTATGTGTTTTCTAACACCTTCAGTGAGAAAAATGTGTATTTTTTCGAGATTTAAATGCTAAATGAGAAAAATGATAAAATTCGGAATTAATTAAAGAGTTAAGTGTAAAATAGTAAAATGTCACATTAAGGACCCAAATGTCATAAATGAAGAAGAGTATATGCTTAATTAGAAATTGTAATAATTTGTTGTACAATTAGAATATGAAAGAGGGACTAAAATGCAAAAAAAGAAGAGGAAAGTTACAAAAAATGAGAAAAGCAAACAAGGCCTTGTAAAGAAAAGAGGGATAATATCAAATTTGGTCTATTGATTAAGGGGAGTTCTTCATTTTTGGCTTGGAGTGAAAGTTAGGGCACGTTTTAGAGGAGAATAACGAAAAGTTTGGTTTGCTTTCACTCCTTTTTGTGTGGGATTTATATTGATACAAGTAAAGTGAAAAAGAAGGAAGAAGAAAGAAGAGAAAGAGAGAAGAGAGGAAGAGAAGGTTTTAAGAAAATTAAGGTTAAGAAACTACCATAATTTCTTCCTCTTTGTTTTGTTGTTTTTGTTGGTTTTAAGTTGGTTTTGATTGTTATTTGGGTTGTGGTCCTCAAATGAGGAGATTATGTATGAAGGAAATGTTGGAGTTTGAGGGGAGATGATGTCAATTTTTTTCCAAAACCCATGTTTTTGTTTTGGCCATAATTTGGCCATTAGTCATTCAAATTGAGTGATTCCAGTTGGGAAAGAATCCTAAGAGGTAAAGCTACAAAATTATAGAATTGATACCAAGAAGCAAACCTGAACCTAAGTCCCCTATTTTTGAGACTGAAGTGAAAATATGGGTAAGCTTCCGAGTTATCCTCTGTTTTGGTGTTTAGGTTATAAGTTGAGTTTCCCTCATCCAAATTGAGTGATTAAATTTTTTGGGTAAACTAGACTTCTAGGAGAACAACTTCTATGAAGGAAGTATAGCCAAATTTAGTCCCCATTGTTACCAGTGATCAAAGTAAAGAGGACAGTTTTGTCCACGAGGCTTTGTCTTAGAACAGTCCCTTGAACTGGAGTAATTACGGTTGTTTAAATCATAACTTAAGTTATACTGATCCAAATGAGGTGATTCAAATTTCTGTACAAACTAAACATATGGGAGAACAACTTTCATGAAGAAAGTATGGTTAAATAATGTCTCTATCATTCCTAGAAAATTTTCAAATATAAGACACAATTTCAGATTCTATTACTGGAAATTGTCCAGGAGCAGTTCGGAATGTTTAGACCATATCTCCCAAATTAAAAGTCCAAATGGCATGATTTTTGAATCATAACAAACTTAAGACATAGGGGTATATTGAGTTAGAAGATTACTTTCTCTAACAATCTCGTTTATAGGGTCAAAATTGTGGTAAAAAATTGACTTGGGAGTACGCCTCGAAGCATTCGAGGCGAATTGGTTATGAAGTAAGAGTGTATAATGGTTATATAAATTTATTGTTATATGAAATAATGCATCATAGTAAGATGATCATGATAACATGTGTTATGAAAGTTAAAGAAAATACACGTATAATTTTGTTATATGAAAGTGCAAAGTACAGTTAAATGTTTATAAGAGATTATTTGATAATGAATATCTCATAAGTATACATGATATCAGTAGTTATTCATGTATATGAGATATCTTTTTATAATACTTAAAAGATTGTTAAGAAAACATAATAAAACTGATTGTCTGCTTATAACCGGATAATTGGATAGATAGGCATGCCTATAGGGATAACAATGTTGCAGTATACAGTTTGCAGACAAAATGACCCCATTTGGGTCAATGACATGGATCCTATTTGGATCATTATAGTGGCTCCGTTTGGGTAATACAATACAATATAGTTTATAGATCACTGTCTTATATAGTAATAGTACCTTCGGGTACATACAGTTATTTCCCGTATCCACTTCTTTGGAATATGCAGGCATGACATAAGATGAGATGAAATTTTTGGAATGTTTATAAAAGGGGTGAAACATGAAAATGATATGAAATGCAATATGTAATTGAATTATAATGATATGAGAAGTAATATGTAACATGAATAAAATGTTATGAAGTATTGTGACGATCGTTATAATGGTCGTCCATATTTATGAATTCCCACTAAGCTATAAAGTTTAGCACTGGTGTTTATCCGTGTAGGTACCGAAGATGACTTCCGTGATATTCCTTATACAATAGGGTCAACACAACTGTAGGAGTCCACCACATGTAGGTTTGGCTCGATTTTGTGAATGTAAATGTAAGATTTTAGAGACAATTGTAAATGGAAAAGTACAAGTAAATGAGACTCAGAATATTTGTATAGGACACGGTAATTACCACTACGATGGGTGTATATGGATTTTTTTTTTTTTTTGTAAGCTTATGTTTTCAAGATAATTGTTTCAAATTATATAAGTTAACAGGTTTATAGTTCTCAGATTTGAGACCCCTTTCCTGACACAGGGTGTCAGGTTGGGGCGTCACACAAACATAAAACAAAGGCCAAAAGCTTCAATTCGGGTTTGGAAAGACTTGATGGCATCGCATCGGAATCGGAATCTAAGTCATAGTCTGCGTGGTTATCATCATCAGAGTCGGCCACGGTTTTTGCTGTTGTTGAAGCCCTCTAAGGAGTCAACATCGTTACTTTGGTTTGAGGATCTTATCGATATCAAATAACCATACCTCTGGGTACCTTGGACCAGAAGATTGATTGTGAAGCCGAGATCACAGGTCCTACGAGAAAATGAGCATGACGAGTTGGGGGTTTTCTATCGATTTGGAATGCGACAAGCGATTCGAGACTGAGTTGGCTAGGTTTGGGAGAAGCCAAGTGTTTAGAGAGAAAGATGATAAATGTTTGGAGGATAGAGAAAGAAGGGTAAAGAATAGAGAATTTGAACTTAGATATGCAACATTCGTTTCATGGAAGAGGAGAGAAAAGGGAAGAGTTCTTTGCCATTGTCGGAGAGTGGAAGCCCTAAAGAAGGCAAAAAGGAAAACCCTAAGAACATAAAAAAGCGAAGTATATATATGCAAAAGGTAATTTGGTAATTCTAAGATCGGGGTAGGAACTTGAAACGGGTTTTAAAAATGAATCCCAAACCCGTCCTGAACCTGGTTAGTATTAACCCATACCCATCCCAATAGGGGCGGGGCGGGTTAATCGAGTAATTTTGCCATCCCTACCCCCTCCTCATGTATTAGCCTTTAAACGTTAAACGCTCTAGCCAACTGAGCTAGACATGTAGAGGACCATGGTTTAATTATTTCAAACTTCAATTGATTTTATTAAAATTTAAATATATTCAATCCATATTTGACCAATTTTAAATATGAATTCGAATAACAAATTTAAAATAGGGAATCTTGTATTTATCTACATCAATAATAATAACTCAAATAAAATCATTGTCTTCTAAGATAAGTATTCAAGAATTTATATGTGCATAGAAGAGTAATAATTATTTTCTATTTTCAATTAAGATTCTAAAAATAGAAAAATAGAAGCGTATTCAAAAAAATACTTACTATCCAATTGGATAGACTTTTTTATTTATTTATTTTTATCATTTAGATAAAGATTTCAACATGAAAATAAAACACTTCTAATAAAAAGTATAAATTTTATTTTATATATTTAAATTTTTCTTTCAAAAATTTTGGATTTGAAATTGTATAAATTTGGTTATACCTCAATTTTAAATGAAAACATCAAAAAATTCATCCTCTCTATATAAAAGCTATAACAATTTCTTTATTTCTTTGACATCTATTCACTCAATTACCACGTTGTAGCTTGCAATGTAAACATTCATCCATTCTATTATTATAGAGACTCGGACTTGAATCTTCCCTATACCCCGTTTGACCCCTTAACCATTGTGCCAAGCCTTATTGGCTAATAGTTTCTTTATTTTAAAAGTAGTAGATTAAAACTGTTTTTAAACATACACTTAATTTTGAAATTTTTTATTAACTTGGCGTAAAAACAATTCTGAAAAACATTTCTACATTTTTTTGCTTTCAAAAAACAAGAACAGGAAACTAGGGGCATGTTTGGTTACAATATTTGAAAACTACTTTTTGTTCTCAAAAACAAAGAGAACAAACGTTTGGTTCATTAGTTTTTTTTTTTTTTTTTTTGAAAAACATAGAGAACACATAAAACACTAAATTTAGATAATAAAAACAATTTTCGAGTCCTGAAAATATAACTGTATTATATGATAGAGTTTTACACCCCTTGTGATTCCTCCCGACTCGTATGTAGATTTGTCTAGCTGTGGTATGACTTAAAAGCGCATTTCGTGTGTGCATGGACCTGCTCATGACACCTCATGGTCCGACCAAAAAATTGGTATTCTTCGCATTTTCAAAAACTGTTTTAAGAACAATTTTAAAAAACAGAAACCAAACAGGCTTAGAAATGCAAATCCTATAGACATGACTGGGAAATGGAAAAAAAACAAACTAATAGTAGATTGAAGGAAAGAGTATCAGAAACTAATACACTATCTGAGGATTGTCATATGACGTGAGATCAAATCATCCGCTAATGGCATACGAAACAACAGTTTTACATTTTCATTCTCTTTCACTACCATCACATTTATATATACCCTTCATTGGTAACTTTCACAAAACACAAAACTAGTAAGTGAGCAAGCATTGTCAAAGAACAATCAGTTTCCTAGGCAAATCCCCAGCAGTGGAGCTTTCATGTCCATGATCATGATCGTGATCGTGAAAAACAAGGGTCAGGATTCCTACCAAACATAGGACTGAACCCACAAGAAGCTTGTCGTACCGTTCCACCCAGTGAAACTTGAGCTGGCTGGCCCCGTAGAATGAGAGAGCCACCAGTGAGGTCATCACAGTAATGGTGCTGCCAAAAAAACGCAATGTTACGCAATGTTACTCAATGTCAATATATATGGTAGATGACTGAGTAGATTATCTCAAACCAAAAGCTTCTTCACATATGGCGATGCCCCCAATATTGCTGTCTGATAAACCAGGAAGCCCCAGCTAACAGGATTTTTGAGGCAAAACTAGGTTAAGTTCCATCATAAGCATCACTACAAATCGGTAGGTTATTTCTTTTCTTTTTGATAAAAGGTTGGTTATGTCTTTTCTTCTGTTCTTTGTATCAGCAATAGCAAAAAAGAAAAAAAGAAAGATTCATAGAACTCTAAAGCATCACATGTCAAGGACTCAAGGGTAGTTGCAAAATGTAAAAATCTTACAGGTACAGGCACAATCATCTTCCATGAACAGAAGAAAATAAGTGGCATGCACGTGTCAGGTCAGGTTCGTGTTAGTTGAGGTCATTTGAGAGCCCATTTTAAATCAAACTCCACCTTAGGTATCAGGATTTCTCAACCCAGACTTTTACCTTTCTAAGGGTTAGGTCAAACTTTGGAGGGGGCTCAAATCATCCAAATTGGAAAGCATGTTGCAATCTCGGAATAGAGTGACGTAGGTGCTTTGTTTTACGTTTGCTAGCAATAGCATTAGTGTCAAGAAACAAGCGAATCGTGGCAAGAAAGATGCATTGTATTCCAATATTCGTGTTATTGATACCTGAAGAGCAACACAATAATTGCAAGCACCATCATGGGGGAAGAATTCCCAACTGCAAGAAACACTGGAAGTGTAGTTGCACAAGGGGACAAGGCTGGAACAAGAACAAGTCCAGCAACAGCCATTTTCTCCATTGGTTGGTTGTGTGAATGACTGTGACCACCTTTTCCAGCTAAAAATAACAAAATATAACTACCACCAAGAATTACAAGTAACAGTGAAGCAAGTTTATGGACTGTTTCCTCTCCAGCGATACTGTTTGCCATAGTGATGGCTGTTACACCAAGAAGCGAAGTGGATATCACATGCAAAACAGCTCCAAAGGCAGCTGCATAAAAAATAAATACATAAATAAATAGCAACAAGAAGATTGTAAACAAGCAGCACTACTCTTAGTTGAATTCCCTAACCAGGTTTACACATCAAGCTTGAGGCAGTTGAAAGTTTAAAATGAATCCTTCTAAAATCTATGACAAGAATCTCAACACAGTTCCCAAATTCTACATATTAAATGAAACTAACTTTATAAATAATAACCAAATATTTATCATAACCAAATTCTGAATGAGATATGATGGATCATCGACCAGTTCAAGGGCGACCACTCGGCAAGGTCAAAACTCCTGTTCAAGCCAGACCAGTTCCTCAATGAGGACAACATGTAACTAAAATTTAAAAATAATTACAAGAAAAAAGAAAGAACTAATCAGGTTGGTTTTCAGAAAGCAGCCAATCATCAGGTTGGGCTGCAGGCTGAAACAACCAAACTCATATATTAACAGGTTGAAAAACCTTCACGGAAAACTTGCCTATTTATTGCAGTCAAACTAAACCAACTTGCCAGCTCAATTGCATAAAAAATGTAAATTTTTAATGGGGTGGATCTGAGCCTGATCAATGCTTAGGAGCATACTGTGAACCCAGTCCATTTACAATTGAGGTGTATTTAGGTTATGAGAATATTTACTAATTGATAATCAGACTGCACATTTTACAGTGGAGCTGGAGATTCACAACTGAAGCCAACTTAGCAGACAAACATAATTAGAATATATTTCAAGAAATTACTAGAAATTGGTATGAGATTGATTAAACCTAGGCAGTCCATCTCAGACACAGCCATTGCCAATGTCATTGGATTTAGATCACCAGAAACTGAACATTCAATAACTAATTGAACCAAACTCTGGACCTCAAGCAAACTCATCAGTTGGAACCTCTAGGTTTGAAATGGGCTAACCAGCAGCCACGAGATCTAGTTCAGTAAAGTGGCAGGATCTAAATCAGCTTTTTCCTAGCTAGGTGAGCCAAGCAATTCAACTGGCTCATGTGAATCAGGAAGCTTAAGGATACAGAGATACTAAAAAGGAGTACATCCAATTAAATGCACTTTATGGAACTAGGTAGAGTAACTTAGCAAATGATTAGGTCAGTTGTGTCTCCAGCCTATTAGGTCAGCTCCTAGGAGTTTATGCACAAGATTTGCCCAAAGAATGTAACCATTAAGCTTTCACTTATGCTTATTTAGCTACTTCTTTACTTCACAGGACATTTCAGTATAGTGTTCATAAGGTTAGGATAATTTTATATCAGCTGGACGAAACAAATGCAAACTTACAAATCAAGCAAAATAAAATGAAACAAACAAAAGAACTGGTGGAATTAGACATCTGGTTTAAACATCACAAATATGACTTAAATAGTAAGAAAGATTATGCTATTGGCTTGTAATACATGGTATCAAGATGCTCAAATGCCCCTCCCCCAATACAAACCAACCCCACCCCACCACCCACCACCACCCCAAAGACCACATAGCCGCTCCCTTGGAGGATTTGGGTATCTTTAACTGCCAATTAAGTTAATCAAGAAAGTGGGGCCAAATTAGGCCAGATCATTGTAAAGTATAGCCCCAGAGAGTCAAGATTAACCTAGTAATTGGCTCTTGATGTCATTAACACACATCTGCCTGTATTTACGTATCGGGATCATGCTTTCTAAATTCCGATGAAAACTAAAGAATCCTTAATAATGAGTTAAAAGACCTTGCAATGAGCTACAGAAGTGATCAAGACCAAACCAGGTTTATTAAAAGAAGCACAATCGATTTCCAAACAAAGCTTTTCTAAATTGCTTGCCATTTTTCTACTCACTTCTCATTATGCCCTAAATTATTTGATCTATACCTAGTCCAATACAATTTCTCTATAGATTCTCTTTCTTATCCAAACTCTCCCCCCATTTCACCATACTTCTTCTCCTGCACTCAGCACTTCAATCTTCCAGGTATGTTAAACTTTCACTCAAGACCATGAAATCTTAATCACCCAAGATATTCCAAATTCCGATCTCCCATCACACCCTAAACGTTCTCTTTCCCCTAATCTAGCCTTGGTGTATAGCTTAGAAATTATAACAGTAGGAAAAGTCATACAATAAGAGCTGATGAAAATTTTAGGGGTCAACAGGAAAGAAGGGAGCAACTATAGGCTGAATGTGCCGTTTACATTTTATCTCTCTCTCTCTCTCTCTCTCTCTCTCTCCTGATTATTAAGAAAAAAAATCAGACACCATTTACATTTGAATGTTAACAAGCTACCTACAAAACAATGAGTGTCTACACTCTGAACAGATGCTTATATATTTTCAAGAATACAGAACAATATGAGTGTCCACACTCTCAACAGATGCTTATATATTTTCAAGAATCCAAGGTTCCTTCAAGAGCTGACAGCTGACAGCTTTGTGAAAGTTCAGGATTAATCAACTAGGACCCAACCAGCCCATCCATCTTTTAAATGTAATGAGTAACATACTAGTTAGAAATATTATAAATTTCTTGAACATAATTAAAATTGATAGTCGGGCTCATGGGCTGCAACTATGACTTCGTCAAGCAGGTTCAGAGTCAAACTAGCAACTATTTAAACAAGTGGACTGGTGGATGTGGGTAAGTCTTTGCTGGCTCTATTTCCTATCCTTATGCTCCCCCCGTAGGACAACCTTTCCACCCTTCAGTAAAAAATGATCAAAGCATGGTTTTTGGGTGTGAACATCAACCAGAAACACCAGACTTACACCCCAAAGGGACAAGGAATCATTGACCAGATGGCAACAGCAAGGGGTAACAGATTATTGAGTGATCAACAGATTCCCCAAGGCATATGCACATAAATTGGAACTTATCAAGCAAAGTAAAATTCCCCAACTTGAAAATCTGAACAATCCCTATGGGCGATCAACTAAGTACCAGCTTGTCTGGATAAAAAGGAGCTTTCCTATTTCATAAACCATGATGTGCAATATTCTTAAGCTAGCTAATTTCTTATAACAAAAACAGGTGCCTGATACACCTTCCCTTCTGTATTGCTCCTCACTCTTCCATCATTCATCAAGTGCCATTCCTTGAATTTATCTACAGTTTTCTGTCTTTTAAATCCATCATTCTCAATTAGTCTCCATTCCACCATATTGATGTCGATTTTATGCAAACATGTAAACTGATAGATATCAGCCACATGTCCATTCTGGAGGCACACTAGAGGCCATACTGTAAATGGTCTGAATTAGCAATAGAGGAGTACAGGTAACTCCACCCCCACATGGTACCAACGACCATAGCCTCCTAGTCTCATTCTATTGCTATAGCATGATGGCTACCTAGTACAGAGACATAAGGCTTGGATGGACCACCCTTATTGTAGATACCCAAATTCCTTGGATTCCCACAAGATTTGGACATCTGCCTCCGACCAAACGTAAGATGTAAAAATCTTGTGAAAACATCTCCCTTATAGCCTCTATTAACACAATAGACTTCTTGGGTAAAATAAGACTTCCCTTGCAAATAATCAATGGAGTGCCATTAGATTTTCACTCTATTCATAAATCTTACTCCTCCAAATGCATATTCTTAAATTTAAAGGGCACTTGATAGGTGTATTTTTATACTTCTTTATGCCTCTCTACCCACCTATCTTTTGCATGTTTTGAAGGTGTTTTTAAGGCTTCTAATGTCCAATTCTATCATTTTTTTGCCTTAGGTACACTTGGAAGCAAAATGAGCAAAAACCAACTAAAAGCAATCGAGATGTCACGACATGCAGCAGCTCTTTCGAGTTTTCAGCCTATGGGATGACCTCAAGAGGACCTATTCATGGTTTAGATGGATTCTAGACTTCCCAAGCTTTCCAACGAGTCCAAGATTGCTCAATTTGGAGTTCGTACGAGTTATGGTGCTAGGAAGTTCGGAGAAGAAATCAGAAAAGCTGAAAAGGGAGACAACAAGGCCAGCGCCACGATGCCTAGATATGGCGCCACGGCTCCCAGCTTGCTGTCTGTTGGATACCCAAATAGGAAATCAATTAGAATTGAGGAAAAGAACAAAACAAATCGGTGATATATCGTTCTTGGCAAAAAATACAAGATAGTTCCCAGGGTTTTGAGGGCCTGGTCCCTCCAAGAGTTCACCCCCCAAACCCCTTTTTCCCTAGCACACTAACAAACCACCTATTTATTGGCTTTCTTGATGCAAGGACAGGACCGTGATTAGATGATCTAATGGTTTGGGTAAGTTAGGGATGGATTTGTGATAGTTTAGGGGTATAGAATGTAACTTTGAAAGGTAAGGGACAGATTTTGTTCCAAAGGTTATAGGGTTTAGTTGGAGTTTATATATGATTGAATTCAGGTTTAGAATGAAAGATTTTAGGTTTGGAAAGATTCGAGTTTGGTTTGATGCAAACAACCTTGTTTAGAGCAAGTTTGCAGTTTTCGGGTTTTTCTAAGGTGGGCTAGGGATATGCACGATATTGGGGTTTCCTTAAGGTTAGAGATGATGGTTTCTAGGGTGAAACAAAGTATATGGAAATGTTTTAGAAATATGAAACCAGATTTGGAAAGTTTTGGGTTGTGGTTGGAGAATTGGATTTGGAAAGTTAAAAAGAGAAGATGAGATAAGTAGAGGTTATAGAAGGATAGGTACTTACTTTAGCACTCAAGGAATCCACCAAGAGATAAGAAGCCACGAACTGGAATCCACCTAAGAGATTAGAAAATAAGAGATATATTTCGCCACCTAAGGAATCCACCCAAGAGATAAGAGAACAAGAGAGAACTCTTAAAAAGAAAAATCTGAAAATATTATTAAACTTGAACTGATTGTCAAAAACACATTAGGGAGGTATATATAGGCCCCATACTTTCTGTTAGAGATTAGTTTTTTAATCCATTTAGAAATCATTTTTTTCTTTCCTTTTCTCTTTAGTCTCCTAATTAGACTCTAATTTTGTTTCCTTCCTTTGTTCTCACACTTAGAGTATAAATATGTATGTTCCCTCACTTTGTTAATCAATGATTATCAAAGAGTTATTTTTCTCTTCACATGGTATCAGAGCCACTTTTCTGGCCACCCTTGTCTCATAGACCTTCGGCAGATCTTCTCCGTTGGACTCTCTCCGACGACCCTTATCTCACGAACCTTCTCTGGCGGCCCTTCTCCCTCGAACCTTCTTCCATGGACCTTCTCCTGCGGACCTTCTCCCACGGACTTTTTCCCATGGACCTTCTCCCATAGACCATCTCCGACGGATCTTTCTCCATTAGACCTTCTCTGACGACCCTTCTCTCAGGGACCTTATCCGACGGGCTTTCTCCAATAGCCCTTCTCCCGCAGACCTTCTTCGACGGACCTTTCTCCCGCAAACCTTTTCCAGCAGACCTTCTCCTATGGACCTTCTCCGACGGACTTTCTCCGGTGGACCTTCTCCACTCAGACCTTTTTCGGCCCGGACTTTTGACTCTACTTTTTCCGGTCTACTTACTGACCCTCTTTCGGTCCACATCCATTCACCCCGTGCGATCCAATTAGGCATCTTATCGCCATCTTCTCCTCGGTCACATCAACTCGCCATGTAGTCAATTAGTGACTTTTCCAACAACCCGGATACCACCCGATCGGATTAAGTACATGTCTAACAAGTTTGATGCATTAGGATTAAGTACATATGTAACCCATTTTACCTATATGCTCCAGCTTGAGGGAGAGCATAATTTTGTTTCCTTTTCTCTTTAGTCTCCTAATTAGACTCTAATTTTGTCTCCTTCCTTTGCTGTAACACTTAAAATCAAAGAGTTATTTTTTTCTTCACACTTTCTAAATCAAATAAAGAAACTTCTACTTTGACTTGGAAAACAAAGACATTCTAATTTAAATAAAGCAACTTCTAAAAGAAATAACAACTCCTACTTTGACTAGGAAAAGAAACTTTCTAAATTAAATAAAGCAACCATTACTTTGACTTGGAGAACAAATCTTTCTAAAATAAAACAACTCCAAATCAAAATAGTAACAAGACTCAAAATACTTGTATTTAGAAACGTATTTGGTGTCTCTAATGTTTCACAGCTTCCCAAATCTGAATTTTTCATAATTAAGATCGAATTCCCAATGTATGTTGTAGAAGCTCCTGCATCAATCCCTCATGTATGTTGAGTCATTCCGCGGCGACCTTGCATCAAATTGGTATAAGAGCTAGTTCTCATAAGGTTTTCTTATCTTTTAAAGTTTTATTTTCAAAAAAAAAAAAATTCAAATTTTCAAAAAAGAAGAAAAGAATCCATTTGAGGTCAATGAAGATTTGGAGACAAATCTTTTTTCTCAAGATGAGGAGAATGATGCAAAGTCAAGGCATGACTTTTAAGACTGCAGTTAAAGTTTCAAAAAGGCAAGGTTTTGAGAGTAGAAGGAAAGAAGATCAAGGATGCACTCAATATGCTAATTCAAGTTCTAGAAGAATCTAGATGTATTTGGGATGTTTTCTATATCAGATTATATGGCTTGCATGCCAAATTATTTATTTTCCTTTTAGTTTATTTATTTTTTATTTAGATTTGTTTCCTTTTCTTGTTTTAGGTGTGATCTAGGGTAAAAATTGCAGTAGATATTTTGTTTCTATTTCTTTTATAGTTTGTAGCCTATATAAAGACATGTTTATAATGTAATTATACAGAAGAATATGAATTAAAAATTGTAAGAGTCTTTGCCTCTCCAAAGAACTTTTGAACTTATCGGATTTTTCCGTGGCGTTCATCCTATTGACTTATCAATCAACCCTTAAATAGTTGATTGTGGCGTCTTCATTCCATTCACTTATCAATCAACATTTCCATAGTTGATTGTGGCGTTTTCATTCCATCGACTTATCAATCAACCCTTCCATAATTAATTGTGGCATCTTCACTATCCCCAACTTATCAATCAATCTTTCCATAGTTGGTTGTGACGTCTTCACCCCATCGACTTATCAATCAATCCTTCCATAGTTAATTGTGGCGTCTTCATTTCATTGACTTATCAATCAACATTTCCATAGTTGATTGTGGCGTCTTCATTCCATCGACTTATCAATCAACCCTTCCATAATTGATTGCGGCATCTTCACTATCCCCGACTTATCAATCAACCTTTCCATAATTGATTGTGGCATTTTCATCTCATCGACTTATCAATCAATCATTTCATAATTGATTGTGACGTCTTTACTTTTCCCCTTCGAACCTAATCGTAGAACGATCTGAGAGAGTATCCTGTTGTAGGTCGAGTCAGTCTGTGGCGACCTTGCATCAAATTGGTATCAGAGTTAGTTTTCAATCAGGTTCGCTTATCTTTTAAATTTTTAGTATGCAAAAAAAAAAAAAAAATCTTTTTGTGAAAAAAAACGAAGAAGAATCCTTTAGACAAAGATTTGAGGACAAATCTTTTTTCTTATGAGGAGAATGATGCAAAGTCAAGAAAGGACTTATAAAGCCACAGTTAAAGTTCCAAAAAGGCCGGTTCTGAGAGCACAAGGAAAGAAAATCAAGGACTCGTTCAGTTTGCTAATTCGAGTTCTAGAAGAATCTAGAGTTATTTGTGATGTTTTCTAGATCAAGTTGTATGACTTGCATGCCAAGTTATTTACTTTCCTTAGTTTATTTTTAGATTTGTTTCCTTTTCTAGTTTTAGGAATAATTTAGGTTAAAGATTTCAGTAGATATTTTATTTCTATTTCCTTTCAGTTTGTAAAAGACATAAGTTTATTACAGTTATTACTTAATTGTAACATAGAGTCTTTCTTCTTCGTTCCAAAAGAACTTTTGAACTTATCTGATTCACTGATTATCTTATCGACTATCAATCACCTCATTCCCATAGCTGGATCGCGGTGCCTCATTCATCGACTTATCACCTCACCCTCGATAATAATGTGATACCTTTCAGTTCCACGAATTCTTATCACAAGCCCTCCCATAGCCGGCCGCGGGCGCCCGCACCATCCCCACTTATCAATTAACCCTTCCATAGTTGATTATGGCGTCTTCATTTCATTGACTTATCAATCAACATTTCCATAGTTGATTGTGGTGTCTTCATTCCATCAACTTATCAATAAACTCTTCCATAGTTGATTATGGAGTTCGTTCCATCGACTTTGTCAATCAATCATTCCCATTAGCTTGATTGTATGCTTTCACTTTCCCTTTTGAACCTGATCGAATAACTATCCGAGAGTATCTCGTTGCAAAAATGCTACTAACTATGGAAATGTTGATTGATAAGTCTGAGAGTGAAGACTCACAATCAATTGCGAAAGGGCTGGCTGATAAGTCACCTGAATAAAGCACTTACAATCAATCAGAAATGTTGATTGATAAGTTACCTAATGAATACTTCATAATCAACTATGGAATGGTTGATTGATAAGTCGATAGGGATTTAACGCCTACGAAAATCCGATAAGTCAAAAGCTTCTTTGAGAACCAAAGTGGAGAAGACTCTACAATTTTTTAATTCATATTCTTCTATATTATTATTATATTAAGTAAACATGTCTCTATAGGCTACAAACTAAAAAGGAAATAGAAATAAAATATCTATTGCAATCTTTAACCTAAATTATACCTAAAACTAGAAAAGGAAACAAATCTAAAAAAAAATAAACTAAGGAAAATAAATAAAATTAAGTAAACTAAAAGGAAACTAAATAACTTGGCATGCAATTCTTACAACGTGATCTAGAAAACATCCTAAATAATGTCATTCTTCTAGAACCCGACCAAGAAACCGAATGCGTCCTGATCTTTTTCCTCAGGCTCTTTAACCCGCCTTTTTGGAACTTTAACTACGACCTTAGAAGTCTTGTCTTGACTTTGCATCATTCTCCTCATGAGAAAAAAGATTTGTCCTCTGATCTTCGTCTAAGGGATTCTTCTTCGTTTTTTTTTCAAAAAAGAAAATTCTTTTTTTTTTTTGGAAACTAAAATTTGTAAGATAGTTTAACCCGACAGAACTACCGATATCACCATGCAAAGCTCCACAGACCGACTTGACCTGCAATAGAATACACTCTTGGATCGTTCTATGATCAGGTTCGAAAGGGAAAAGTGAAGACGCCACAATCAATTGGCTGAACGATCGATCGATAAACGACGACGAAGACGCCTACAATCAACTATGAAAAACTTGATTGATAAGTCATGACAGCTGAAGACGCCACAATCAATTCATGGAAAGGTTGACTGATAAGCCTGGGGTTAGTGAAGACACACAATCATCCACTGAACAAGCCATTGATAAGTCGATGGAATGAAAGCGCTACAATCAACTATGGAAGGACTAATTGATAAGTCGATGGAATGAAGATGCCACAATCAACTGTGGAATAGTTGATTGATTATCGATGGAATGAAGACACCACAATCAACTATGGAATGGTTGATTGATAAGTCGATAGGATGAACGCCACGGAAAAATCCGATAAGTTAAAAAGTTCTTTGGAGAACCAAAGAGAAGAAGACTCACAATTTTTAATTCATATTCTTCTATATTATTACATTATAAACATGCCTTTATATAGGCTGCAAACTAGAAAGGAAATAGAAATAAAATATCTATTGCAATCTTTAACCTAAATTATACCTAAAACTAGAAAAGGAAACAAATCTAAATAAAAATAAACTAAGGAAAATAAATGTAACAGAAACTAAAAGAAAGTAAATAACCCTCAAAATGCAAGTCATACAACTTGATTTATAAAACATCCCAAATACATCTAGATTCTTCTAGAACTCGAATTAGCAAACTGAATGCGTTATTGATCTTCTTCCTCAGGCTCTCGTAACCTCGCTCTTGAACTTTTTAATCGCGCTTAAAATCCTAACTTCGACTTCAGATCAACCTGTTAGCATTCTCTCAAATCTTGTTAATAATTCTTGAAGGGTCGCGTGCTCTTGTGTACAACTTGGAACGCCTCTATATGAGAAACCTCACTTTGCTCATGTATAACCAAATCTAAACTCTAGGGTCGAAAACCAGCCTTTGATGATTTTCATTTGCTTGATCTTCATATTGCTCCGCTCTTTGCATTATGTTGAACCTTTAGATCATTTACCACTCTCTGAACTCAGTGATTGCACAGAGTTTTCCATTCTTAAGGGAGAAATTACCACAAACTTCGATCTAGTCTGCAGACCAGATGGACATCCCCTTGAATTAATGTGTGACGGCAACTATGTTTGTGGGAGAAGTTCCGGGTTAGTCATATGCACTTCTCATGTTATCTATTATGCTAAAAAGACCTTAAATGATGCAAAATTGAACCTTTTTTTTTTTTTTTTTATCAGTAAAAAGCAATATTTATATATATGAAAAATTGAACTGTGACTATTGAGAAGGAATTGTTAGCCATAGTGCTTGCATTCTGACAAGTTCATACCATATATGATTGGGAATAAGGTTGTGGTATATATAGACCATTCTGCTATTAAACATCTCATGGAGAAGAAAGAAGCCAAACCAAGACCAATCCGCTGGGTATTACTTCTACAAGAATTTGATGTAGAGATTAGAGACAAGAAGGGCACTAAGAACTTGTATGCATCACCCATTCAGACTTGGAAACTGAATCAGGGTGTTAAGGCTTGTGTATTGAATGACAACTTTCCTGAGGAGCGCTATGATAGGTGAATCTTCTAGCATTTATAGTATGATTTTCATGTGTTTTATAACATTGAACGCAGATCTGCACTAATACCTTAGTATAAGAAAGCCTTAACCCCCATTTGCTTATGTTTTGCAGGATTAAAAGGAAAATCAAGCAAAGTGATGAAAGAAATCAAGTGAAGAGGAAGATTGATCCCGCAGCGCTTGTTCACTACGCGAAGAGGTTCGCCATCATGAGAAGGAGTGCTTCGCCACAAATAATCTCGGGTTAAGAAATACTAGTCTCGGTCGCCAGAGCAGAGGGTTTCACACAGACGGCTTTCATTGAATGCTGAGGCTGTTAAGGCAGCAAAAGACAACCCCTGCCAGTTACTATATGACTCGAGGGGTCGACTAACAAACTTTGATTTTTGAGCCCATCATTAGCCCATTTTCCAAGGATTATAAATACTTGTTCTTTAGACATTTTTAGGGTTCGAAATCTTGGAGAGGGAAGCTCTCTCGTAGGGTTTTCCCTCCTCAAGCTTTGTTCCACTTTCTAGGGTTAGATTTTGTAGATTTCTTAGTTTTAGGTTTTGTTTTGTGAATAATCTGGTTTGTAATCAAATATTGTTGGAAGAACAACCTTATAGAGTGTGGATTTCAGCTTGGAGCTTTGGATTGAAGCCATTTACAACCCTTGTTTTGTATTTCTCTCTTCCCCTTCTTTACTTGCAGCTGTGCTCTGTCAAATTGTCGATTTATTTTGTGATCTTTAATAGTCAAATAAAGAATAATCATTCCTGCCAGTTGGTTATCGATCTGGGTGATGTATTTGTCTAACTTTTGCCAGCTGGGCTGGTTGGATTTATACTTTGATTTTGTGTTTTGTGTTGTGATACTGGATTGTTAAGTGATCTTCGTTAATTAACTGCATGAGAATTGAATCTTCGATCCTTTTTACTAGGTATTCTTATGACGCTTGGATCAAGCCTCAAATTCTGGTTCCAGCCCTAAGGCATGAATCAATTAATCTAAATTCGACCAACCTAGTTAAAGAGCCTTATGGAATTAGGAATGCCTAGTACTAAGCTGATTTCACTGAGGGATACTTAAACACATTAAGAGGATCGTAAGAACGCAACAATGATCAATCCTTAGTCTCGTAGTTTATTGCAAGGACGTAACTATGACCAATAGAGCTCCCGAGGAAATATGCCTTTAAAAAGTATCGCATTATTGACCCAGAAAAACGTAACTGAGTGGAATAGTGACAATGCAGAAAAAGAGTGGAATACGAGAGTGATCCTTGCATCGTATCCCTGACCAATTCAAGTCAGACCATTCATCCCTGCCTTACCTAGAATCCTTAGGCATCAATAACAATAACCAACCCTACTCCTCTCTAAGTTGTTTTCCCCGGTTTTATTCAATTACTCTAGTTTTCACAAATCATTCTTGTTTTAGTTTAGTTTAGTTTAGTTTTTATTAGTTTTTACAACGTCTCTTCAAACCCTTTAGTTGCTCAAATAGTGAACGACTTCAATAGTTGAGGTACTTAATCCTCACTAAAACCACACCTTCCTTGTGGGAACGATCTTGGTTTGTAATTGAAAACCATTTTATTACTTGTGCGACATGTGCACTTGCGATTAGCAATAAGTTTTTGGCGTCGTTGCCGGGAACTGACAAGTCTTCGGTGATGTTGCCAACGACTTAACAAGTTATTAGCCATCTCCGAAAAGAGGGAGACCCCTTGGTTTGCAAACTTTGTCAATTATCTTGTGGCAAAGGCGATCCCTCCCGAGCTATCATACTAGCAGAAGAGGAAGTTCTTTGCAGATTTAAAACACTATTTACTAGGAAGATCCAGTCATATACAGGCATTGTGCAGACCAGATCATCAGACGATGCATTCCAGAGGACGAGATGAAACCTATATTAGAGCATTGCCACTCTCTTGAATGCGAAAGTCACTTTGGTGGTAATAGGGCAGTAGCCAAAGTGCTTCAAGCCGAATTTTACTAGCCATCACTATTCAAGACGCCCATACTTTTGTGATGGCTTGTGATTGGTGTCAACGAACGGGGAACATCTCCCAGAGAAATGAAATGCCTTTGAAGAACATCCTAGAAGTTGAACTATTTGATATTCGAGGCATTGACTTCATGGGACCGTTCCCCTCGTCGTATGGAAATCAATACAACTTACTAGACGTGGATTACGTGTCTAAGTGGGTTGAAGAGGTTGCTACCCTAACGAATGACAGAAAGGATATTGAATTTATTAAGAAGTTTATTCTTTTCAAGGTTCGAAACTCCTTAGTTAATCGCTGATGAAGGGACTCAATCAGAATAAGTTATTCGGCCCTTGAATGTAAAATATATAAAACATCAACACCGCTTGCTTACCATCCTCAAACAAATGGCTAGGCAACGATCTTGAATAGGGAGAATAGAAAAATCCTTGAGAAAACGGTGAACACATCCCGAAAGGGTTAGGCTATGAAAATTGATGATGCATTATGGGTGTAGAAAGAAAGACAAAAGAATTGGAAGAATGAATTCCTTGTGATTTTCCATTGATTTTAACATGTATAAATACAAGAGCTAGATATATACAATTGATAGGTTGATCTAACATTCCCAATTAGTTTCATAACCTACAAGTAAAGTATATATTTACATTCTATAACACTCTCCCTCAAGTTAGAGCATAGATGTTAATCATGCCCAACTTGTTACATAGATAAGTAACTCAATCCCCACTTAGGGCTTTTGTGAAAATATCACCTAACTGTTCTCCTGTCTTTACATATCCTGTAGAGATTAATCCAAGTTGTATTTTCTCATGCACAAAATGACAATCTATCTTAATGTGCTTAGTCCGTCACAGTTTACAAGAGATTAGACTTAATGTGGAGCAACTTGATCACACTAGAACTTGTTGAATGAAAGTCTTATCACCTATTTCCATCAAGAGTCGTGAAATCACACACAAATCGTGGCTTCACGTCTTATTCCTTACTCACTTTGAAAGAGAAACCATATTCTGTTTCATACTCTTCCATGAGACTAGATTCCCTCCAACGAAGACATAGTAACCTGTAGTGGACCTCCTGTCCTCCTTAGATCCTGCTCAATTAGCATTTGTGAAACACTCAATTCTATTATGCCCATAATTACTATATAAAATATCACGTCCCGGGGCTCCTTTGAAGTAACATAGAATATGTTCTACAATTGCCCAATAATCAACTGTTGGAGAGGACATGTATTAGCTTACAACACTGACTGAGTGTGTAATATCAGGACGTGTTACTATAAGGTAGTTCAGTTTCCTAACCAGTCTTATATATCCCTTAAGGTCCCCAAACAATTCGCCTTCTCTAGTAAGATGTAGGCTTTGTGCCATAGGGGAACTACATGGCTTTGCCCTCAATTTTCTTGTTTTAGACAATAGATCCAACGCATATTTCCTTTGAGATAAGAAGATTTCATGTTTACTCCTCATAACTTCAACACCCAAGATATACTTTAGCATCCCTATGTCCTTTGTGTGGAATTGGTCATGAAGAAAGGACTTAAGTCATGATATACCCGCCATATCACTCCCAATAATAACAATATCATCTACATACACAACTAACAAGATGATACCTGCTTCAGAATTTTTGGAAAAGACAAAGTTATCAGATTTGCTCTTTTTCATGCCTAACTTCTCAATTACTTGATTGAATTTACTCAAACCACGCACGCGGGGTCTCCTGTTTTCAAGTCATATGATTTACAGGTTTTGACAAACTCTACCATCTCCCCGAGCAACAAACCCCCGAGGTCAGCCCATATAAATCCTCTCGAAGATCCCCATGAAGAAAAACATTCTATACGCACGCATTGGTTACCCAGAGAAGCTTCTCAAAGTGGGGTCTCACCCATTTCATCTCGTATTTTGTCGTGCTAATGTTGAAGACGAACCATCTATTCTTCAACAAGCCATGTCGGTATTTGGGCAGAGGATTCTACAATGTGGGTTCCTAGAACTCCGAGAATTGGGAGAACGAATTCTTATGGTAATCGGGCCAACAAGGGAAAGTCCTTCACCTCTATTAAGAAGGAAGATTGCGTGGTGCTACTTATATACCACTCATGGGGGTCATCTAATAGAAGAATTCAAGAGAACAACTATGCTCCAAATTACACTATTTTTCGCCTACCAGGATAGTAGATGTTAGACTCTAGATTTCTCTGGTATTCATATGTTTATAAATTCCGCAAACAAGATCAATGTGTGAGAGATGGTCCTTCCCTATTAATATTTTATCTCATGGTAGGTTGGTTGTTTCGACGAGATTGTCGAGGGCCTCATGCCTTGCCCAGGTCAGGTTTGCGTTTGTTTCTTTTTGTCTGACAGGGCTTGTTTTATGTTGGTGGCTTTGTGTTGTTCGGCCATGCCCTGCCTTATATTTATGAGGCCCGCTTTTCTTTGTCTGCCCTCGGCCCTGCCTCATTGCTTTATTCTTCTGGGCTGGCGTTGCCCTTTGGTAATAAATTCTTAATTATCCAAAAAAAAAAAAAAAACATTCTTAATATCAAGTTGGTGAAGGTCCCAGCTGTAACACCTAGTGTTTATGGAAGGAACAAAAAGCTAAGAATTACCTTGTGAGTTAAATTTAAATGTGTTTAAGAGATAAATTTAGCTTAAAGTAAGTTGTTCTTAATTGTGTGAAGTTTGGTTAGAATTAATTATGATAACCTAGTACCTAAATGAAATAACAATTTGGACTAATTTATGAATAAGAAAACTTCAAGAACCATGTAGCAAGTTGTCAAGTTCAAATGCTAAACAATAGGACTAAATTGCAAATATAAGAAAAAGAAGATAGGTGGTAGCCCTTAAGCATGCCACCTCAAGCTTGCTAAATGAGGTTATATAAGGGTGGGTAGGGCTGGTTTTCAGCCCATTCTCTGCACTTTCTTTCAGTCTAGAGAGAGAAGTTTGAGAGAGATAGTGAAGGGATCTTGAAGAAAAAGAAGAAAGTTCCTTGATTTAGCTAACGGATCTCCACATAGAGGAATTTCAAGGGCTGAAACAAAGTGAGGTATGGAATTTTATACTATTCTATTGTTTATCTTTCATAGTTTGTTTTGAAACATGGTATTGAGACGTGGATACATTGATTTGAGAATCATGGTTTCTATGTGGTAGACATGATTATGGTTTGGTTACTCATCAAGGATGATTTGAGCAGTGGCAAATATTATTCAGAGATTATATGTATAATAGAAGATATTATTGATAAGCACAATGTTACCTTCTAACATATTATTTATGTGGGGCCATAGGTCCTTGGGTGAAAATCCCTAAACCCTCGAGGAAGACACCTAGATGAAAGTGTATAGGTTGGTCCTACCCCTGGGTGATAGTCCCTAAAGACACCTGCTGGTCCCGCCTCGCTGTAGTCCCAAAAGACATAGCCGTTCCCACCGCGGCGTACTAAAAGACACCCGGATAAGACTAAATTCGTGATAGTCCCAGAATAGTCATTATTTATGTTTGATCTCCTATTGAAGCAATTGATGATATATATGTATATTGGTGATGATAACCGGATATCTTGTGGAAGAGAATGGTAAAACCTGTTTGATCAAGTGGAAGAGAATGAATGAGATGAGCAAAAGAGGATGACATTCAACCATGCATGCATATTTGATATTACTTCATACTTTGTTCATGGTTACAAATGTTTATCATCCAAATTGTTATATGTTTAATTGAAACATTAAGGTGTGCATAGAATGATTATAAAGTTTTTTATTGAGTTGTAAACTCACCCTATCTTTCCTCCACCCTTAGATGCAGGTAAGAGGACTTTTATTGGAACTAGTGATTGAGCTTTGCTTGGATTGGTGTTTGGATGCAGTTTTTACTCATGTTGAGATTTTGAGGCTTTGGCCTTTGTAAATTCACCTTTGTGATAAAACAATGTAATATACGTCACTTTTGTACACTTGTTAGTATGGGCTATCCTAAGAGAACCAAGAGATTTAGAATGTGTAAAGTGTATAAAAGAACAAAGTCCAAGTTGTTTTCACAAGAATTAGAGTACCTTTTGTATAATTAATGTTATGGGGTTTTCAATGGATGTATCTTGTATATAATAGGTTTTCTCTTACAATTGTATATTGTATAAATTTATTTGAAGCTCAACCATCTTTTATCTCCATATATATATATATATATATATATATATATATATATATATATATATATATATAGAATAGGAAGTCCTCGCAATTGGAGAAGGTATCAAAATAGTCCACCCTATAGGATTAGCAACAAGGCGTGCTTTCAACCTAACAACTTAGTCATCGGGATTAAACTTTACTGCAAACACCCAACGACAACCAATAACCTTCTTTCCAGTAAGTAAAGGCACCAAATCTCATGTACCATTGTCATCTAAAGCTCCAGATTTCTTCCACCATAAAGACTACGCCAACCGGGCGTGAGATAAAGCCCTCACGATAATGTTAGGGAAAAGCAGATGAATCCAGATGCAATAAAAGAATAGGAATGTGGATGGGCAAATGGTTATAAGAACAAATACAGGAAATTTGGTGAAACACATCGATATTTACCTTACAAAGAGTTAAATAGAGATCATCAATTAGACCCATCTAAAGTCTAAGCAAACGATGTTGGACTCGATCAAATGAGTGTCAAGAATATACTGAAAGTAACGAGGTTTAACATGAATGGAGTCGAGTAGGGAACCAAGAACATACAAACCAATAAGTCATCATCCTCCCCTAGACTCATAACAGTAAATGAAAGGAAAAACAGGGTAGTCTCAAAGAATGCAACATCAATAGACATAAAGTAACGTCAAAGAGTGAGACTTTAACACCTATACCCTTTTTGAACACGAGAATATCTCACAAAGATACACTTTAAGAACTTTGGATCAAGTTTAAAGACTTGAGGACGGACATCCTGAACAAAGTATGTGCATTCAAATCATAGTTATGAAAGGCGCGCCTCAAAGCGCACTTAGCTCAAAGCCACCCACTACCGAAAAACATCTTAGGAGGCGATAAGGATGAGAGGCGCTAAAATTTGTTCTAGTGCAATATTAAGCTACGCCTTCTTCTCCTTCTCTCCTCTCTTTTTTCTTTACCAGAGATGGCTGACCGGCGAAGAGCCGACCGAGAAAAGCAAATGGCGAGGAGAAAAGGGAGACTAGGGCTTTTAATGAAGACCAAACCCAAAACGACGTTGTTTTAGGTTGGACCCCAAAAAGATGTCATTTTGAGGTTTCTAATTTTTTTTTTTTTTTTCAAAAGACACCTCCAAAACGACGCCATTTTGTGTGTCTGACACCTAAACCCTGTAAAAACCCCTATCTTTCTCGATTTTCACCTTAAAACCCTCAAAACCCCCTCAAATACACTTTGAAAGTTGGATTGAAGAGGAAAGAAGAAGAAGACTCAAAGATGTCTTCTTTTTTTTCAGTTATCCTTATCCTATTTTAGTTATGAAAAAATTTATAAAAAAAAAGTAGAAAACATTGCCATGAAATTTCTTAAAAAATGTATGAAAAAATATAAAAAACTTTGTAAAAATAGGGAAAATTCAGAAAATTAATGTACAAAATAGGAAAAAATCTGAAAAATAATGAAAAAATAGAAAAAAATTATGAAACAATTAGAATTTTTTTTTGAAACATTGTTAGTTGTTTGGCAAACATTGAGTGTGTTTATAATTTATAAATTTATACTACATAATTTATGTTTAATGTCCTTTACTTTATTATATTTTATTCTTATATGAAAATTATAGACAATATTTAGTGAGATATATAATTTTTATTTATATTAGGTAGGGTGCTGATAAACCCCCAGTCCATTTCATGTATGCCAAACACAAAGGTCATAAGACCCTAAAGGCTTACATGGCCTCCACTTGATTATTCCCTGTTTAGCATGTTAAAGTAGTGGGGAACATGCAGACAAGAGTTAGTGGAGAATATTGTGTAGTGGGAGAGTGGAGCCTCTCAAATTGCTCCGGGTCTTTCTTTTTCTCTAACCAATTCCTATTCAAAAAACCCTAAGTTTTCTAAGGTTCTATCAATTGGTATCAGAGCAATCGATTTTTTGGGGAACTCATGGCAACCAAGAAGATGGAAGGAAGAATCGACAAAATGGAAGAACATATCACAACTATTCATGGTGAAATCGCAGTAGTGAAGGGGGATCTGTAGAGGATGGGCCCCTTGGAGATTAAGGTGGATGCAATGCTGGAGAAACTATCGTTGTTGGAAAAAATGGATCAATTGTTGTAGAAATGGGAACACTCAAAAAAAGTTTCAAACCCAGAAGAAAAGAAAGGTATAGGCACCAACCTGAGAGGGCCTCATGTTGGCCTCGTGGCAGCTCCATAGGAGGAGAGCTCGATGGGTGAGAAATCCCCTCAACAACGAGGGAGATTCCATTCCTAAAGAAATTCCACGTCCGTCGCTGTTGCCGGAAACAGAACAGAGAGGTAGAATTGAAACGTTAATGAGGAGATTAGAAATGTCGATTTTCGAAGGTTGGAATCCAGAGGTTGGATTTTTCGTGTAGACATTCTTCGCCATTGACCCATGTCTGGATGTGAGAAGGTGACCGCCACAACTATTATTCGCGAGGTGTTAGCTTGGTTTCAATGGGAAGATGGTCGGAGGCCGATTAGAAATTGGGGGAGCTCAAAACACGACTCCTCGACCGCTATGCTCAGGAAGGAACTCTATGTGAACAGTTCTTATCTCTCAAGCAAGAAGGCACTGTGCGCGAGTACCTATGTGCCTTCAAACTCTTGGCGGCGTTGTTAGAGGATGTTCCGGAGCATGTGTAGGAAAGCACATTTATTAATCGCTTGAGGCCGGAAATCAGAGCAAAGGTTCGGATGTTGAAGCCAGAGGGTTTGCAAGAGGTCATGAAGTTTACACAACATGTAGAGGAACGCAACACCAGCAGTCAGAGCGAGAGAAGGATCACCCACCCACAGGCCCAAACCAGCCACTAAACCATGGACCCAATCTACCCACCAACTTAAACCCACACTTCAATGGGCCTCCATCCCCAAAATCTAACCCATAACCAGTCCCTCTTCATGATCCACAACTCCTTCACCCCAATTTCACCTTCCTTCACAACGCCCTTAGTGGCAAAATAAATCCCTCTCTATAGGAAGCTTACCGTGGATGCCGAATCCAAGGAAAATTAAAACGCTCCTGCTTCCGTGATGCCAAATTCCTCCCCAAGTCAAAAGATGCAAGGGTAAACAACCTGTGTTTTGCTCGGCACAAGTGATTTACGGCAGAGGTACTAAGCTCCTCTCGCTTTAGAAAATCCCAAGAAGAAGATGTGGAGGAGGTTGCCGAACTAACTCTTAACTCTATGGTGGGGATATCAGCACCGAGAACCATGAAAGTAAAAGGGAAAATTACACAACAGGAGGTGATAGCGTTGATCGATTGTGGTGCTACTCATAATTTCATCTCTTCTAGGGTGGTTAAAAAATTAGGGCTGCCCATAGAAGCAATGTTAGGTTATGGGTACGAAACAAGCAATTAAAGGGGAAGGCATATGTAAGGGAGTGGTTCTCACCATCCAAAAAATATCGGTGATCAGGAGGATTTTACCTCTCTCGAGCCAGCGCTGCACATATTCGATACATATGCAAAGGGTTTCAGCCATTGAGGAATGCAAGTCAACTGGAAATTACTTACTGTGTGCTTTTAGGTAGGTGTGGGTAAATGGTTATCGCGGCAAGGCATCCGTCTCCTTAGCACTGCTCTACTAAAGGCTATGGGAGAGTAATCAAGTGAACAAGGGGAAGGTGACTTAATTAAGCTTGTCTGACGATCAGCAAAGCTTCCGCAAACCCGACACCCCGTAAAAACCTTCCGCAGATTAATACTCAAGCAAGCCAATCCTGCCTTCCAAGAACCTTAGGTTACCACTGCAGATCCTCCCGTGGATCACACTATCACGCAACAACCTGGCACTCCCCCGTTAATGTGAGGCCCTATTATTGCTACCCTCATGTTCAAGACGTAAATTGCCATTTGGTATGGAAACATATGTTAAAGAATCATCCAACCTATCGTCATCACCCTTCTCCAAATTTCTGTTATTATCCGAAAAAAGACAGGGGCTGGTTCCAGGTTGACTATAGAGTTTGAATAAAGCTACAGTCCCAAACAAGTTCTCGATTCCACTGATAGATGAGTTACTTGACGAACTCCATGGGGCCTCCATCTTCTCCAAGCTTGATCTTCACTCCGGGTATCATCAAATAAGGGTGCAACCATTTGACATTCCAAAAACAACCTTTTAAACCCATGAGGGCCATTACGAGTTCTTAGTCATGCCATTTGGCTTGACCTCTCCGGCTACATTTCAATCTTTTATGAATGAAGTATTTAAGGAATGTTTGGTGTTTTCGATAATATTCTGGTCTACAGTAGGTCACCAGAGGACCATAAGCTCCATCTCTACCAAGTATTACATATTCTTGAGACTCGTCAGCTATATGCCAATGCCAAAAAATGCAAATTTGGACAGCCTAGCTTGGAATATCTAGTCATATCATCTCTCACCAAGGGGTAGCAACAGATAACTCCAAAATTAAGGTGATGTTAAATTGGCCCACTCCTACTTCCTTAAAAGAATTACAGGGTTTTTTAGGATTAATTGGGTACTATCGGCGTTTTGTAGCACACTACGACACCATGGCTCGCCTCGATGTAACCATTAAAAGATAATTTCAAATTGGGTCTGTCGATTCTCGCATTTCCCGCACCTTAAAGACTGCCATGGCCAAAATCCTAATTCTGGCCTTACCAAATTTCTCCCAACCATTCGTCTTAGAGACAGATGCTCCTGGTCACAAAGACAGTGAGCAGTTGTTTGCCGTGCACGATCACCCCTAGCCTTTCCTTTCGGGCCTAAGCCCACGTTTCACCGCTAGACTCAAATCGCATATGAACGTTAAATTGATGGTCAGGCTAGCATGGTTCAAAATCTACGAGTCCGATATTTACTTACCGAGTTGTAACCACCTCGTTGTTGATAAAGACTGAAGTCCGATACCGATACGAGACTGGCATTGAATAGTATAAAATCGCAGATAAATCGCTTGATATCCGATGTCTCGGCCGAAGTTCTAGGTTTGACTCCTACGACTCTGCTAGTACCATAACTCGCACACACAATCCGACAGAACGTAATCTAAAAGATAGATCCGAAAGCATAGAAATTTCTTAAAGGATCGAATATGGGATTTCAAACTATGAATGAAATCAACCAAAAAAAAATTTGATTAAGTAGAGATTCTATGAAAACTGAAAAGCCAAAAAAAAAACCCGTGAATCAAAACTAATGGACATAAAACCACAACCAAAAATCAAATTTTTACAATGAATAAGAGATTCCTCTCAGAGATTGAAAAATACGATGGAAAAATACGATTTCTCATTCTCTTCAATCCTTTGTTCCCTAATACCAATCAAAACAAGAAATAAAATCGATTTGTTCCCGAAATAAGAGATTCCTCTTCTCAAAACCAAAAATCAACAAATTTCCACCATCATACCGTGATCGACTAGTTTTCTAAATTTCCTAAACAAGTAATGATGGTGAGAGCAAATCTGAGGCAACTCTCGCCAGAACTTCCGTAGGGCCGGGCCGGGCTTGAGAGGCTATTAGACAGTAGGCATGGTGCGATAAGACTGTAAAGCTTGGAGGTGCTACGAGTGGATTGTGGAAGAGAACTCAGAGACGAAGAGGATTTGGAGGGGAGAATGAAAGGGAGGGGATGCGCTCGGCTAGGTTAGAATACTTACATAATATTATTTAATGAAAATAATATTTTAGCTTTTATCTTCAATTTAATATAAAAATAATTTAATTAATTATAGCCATAATAAAAATAATTTCTAATTAATTTTATAACAATCAGATGAAAACGTATCTTTGATAATTTTAGTATTTTTCTAATAAATTTGGATGAAAACGATCTTTATAATAAAAATCAATTTTATTTAAATTAATTTAAAACATAAATTTGAAAGATAATGATCCAAATACTTTAAAATTAATATTTAACTTAAACAAATGCTACAATAATTCATACTTCTATAAATTAGAAGATAGTGTCCTATATTATAACTTTAAATGTTTAATCATAAAAAACATAAAATAATTTTATTTTATTAAATTTTATTTCACTTATTCAAGATCTATTTTCTATCAATTTATATAATTTTATAATTTTATTTATCTTGATTTACATATCGGCCGATATCGGATCGATACACCGAGACCGACACGCTCAGACCTCCGAAGCCTGCGGACCGATACCGCGACTTTGAACCATGGTGGTTGTGGTAGTTTATCCAAAAGTCGCTTACATTACCTTCTACTATAAATTTATCATCAAGATGGGACCGCGGTAAATGCATAAATTCCTACTTCACGAATGGTCGCGACCGCTTCATCGTAAATCGCTGTGGCAAGTTATTGGGTACGATTTTTGATATTGAGTACAAACCGGTTTCGCGCACTCACGCGCTGATGTGCTATCCCGCAGTACCCTCCGCCACGCTCCCCATTTGCCCAGAGCAAGCGTACTGGGCTTTACTTCAGACAAGGAACCCGCAGTGACCCATTACTCTCACAAATCAGGCAAGCTCTATCTTTGGGACAACCAACTAAGCATGGTTACTCCCTCATCCAAGGTCAACTTTACTACCACAATAGATTGGTACTCCTACTTCAGAATTTATTCCCTTAATATTGCATGAGTGCCATGACAAATTTATACGGACATTCGTGGTCCTTAAAACCTCAAATGGGCCTCCACTCCTTTGTATCGGGCCGGGATGAAGCATCGATTCGCCTTATGTAGTCGCCGTCCGTTTGTCAACAAATAAATATTCAAATCTGTTCCTGCGCTCGTTACAACCCTAATGATTCCACAATTGTTCAGGAAGCATATATCTTTGGATTTTATCGGAAGGATTGCCGAAATCAAAAGGCTTCGGGACAATTCATCAAGTACGCATCGGCAAATATGCCCATTTTATGAGACTCAGACATCCCTTTACAACAGTCACTGTGGCAGCAACCTTTGTCCATGAAGTTGTCAAACTCCATGGCATTCCTCGCTCCATTGTCTCAGACCGTGATAAGCTTTTCTCGCAAATTTTCAGGAGAAATTTTCAAATATGCGGACAACTCCTTGTTCAAAGACACCACCACCCCTAACTGGGCGCCAACCGAGGTAATTTCAATAGATGTCTCGAAACATACTTGCAGTGCTTTGCCAACCACAAACCGAAATCATGGGCTTGTTTTCTTCCTTAGGCGGAATATTGGTATAACACCTCCTTCCACACAGCATCTCAAACTACCCCCTTCTACATTGTTTATGGCCGAGCCCCTCCACCACTCTTAACCTACGAAGCGAGATCCTCTGTTTTCCGAGAAGTTGCCCAGCAACAGCTTGAGAGAGATGTCGCTTTAGATGAGCTCCGTTAAAACTTCCACAAGGCTCAACAAAGCATGAAAGCACAAGCGGATAGTAAGCGTCGTGATATTTCCTTTGAGGAAGGCGACTTAGCCTTTTTAAAGCTTTGACCATACCGCCATCGCTCCCTCGCTCACAGGCCAAACGAAAAGCTCTCTCCCCATTTTTATGGACCCTTCAAGATTCTCAACATAGTCGCCCCGGTGGCATATCACCTACGCCTCCCACGTAAAACACCACCCCATTCCATGTCTCGCACGAAACGTGCCTTCAGGCTCTTTCCCTCCCTTACCTCCATTGCCCCCACAATTAGATGATACTTCGAACCGCATTAGAGCCGTATGGTCTTAGGATCCGGCCAGCCCTTGCCCAACACCAAGTACTCCTAAAGTTTTAATCAGCCAAAGGCCTCTCAAGACCATGAAGATCTTAGGAACCCTCGCCTCTAATTCAAGAGCAATTTCCAAAGAGATTTCACCGGGGACAAGGTGCTCATAAACTGGTGGCATTGATGACTCCTAATCCATTTCCACGTATGCCGCATCACAAGAAGTCGGCAGACCCCAGTGCTCATCTGTCCCACTTCTGATTATTCCCTCAGCTAGCATGTTAAAGCAGAGAGGAGTGTTTAGGTAACCATGTGCAAAAGTAGCTAGTGGAGAATATTGTGTAGTGAGAGAGTGGAGCCTCTCGAATTGCTCCATGTCTTTCTTTTTCTCTAACCAATTCCTATTTAGAAAACCCTAAGTTTTCTAGGGTTTTATTAGGTGCATATCACTTAAAGCTCCATCGCCATGTCTCAGACCTCAAGGCATAAGAGGCTTTTGCCCTGCGCCAGGTTTCAAATAACTATGATCCAAATACCTGGGATCACAGCCGAACAACGAATTATTCGAAACAATCGTGTAAAGAGTGTACTCTAACAAAGAACCAATGAGAGCATTCTGGCTGACAAAAATGTCGTGGAGATCATGCTGATCCAAAATGCTTGTGACAGTCTACTGAACACATCACTAGAATGAAAGGCTTATTAGGCCACAAGGCAGCTTAATTTTGATATGCAAGTAGCAGGTGAAAAAAGGTTCTTACAGTCGAATGAGCTTGATGAGTTTCGGATTGAGGCTTATGAGAATGCACGGATCTACAAGGAATGAACCAAGGTATGGCATGATAAGCATATCATAAGAAAGGAGTTCTTCCCCGAACAATTAGTACTTCTCTTCAACTCCAAACTCGCCTATTTCGAAAACTCAAGTCGAGTGTCGACCTTTACTATAAATAAAGTCTTCCATGGAGCCGTGAAGGCATCATCTAGTTAGGCGGCACCTTCAAAAAGTGAACGGACAGCAGCGAGTCACATTTTGGAGGAACATAAGACAAAAAGGTCACCCTCGTCCTTAATCCAACATGAGGTAAATAGGACGACGTCGAGCTAAAGACGTTAAACTAAGCACTTCTTGGAAGGTAACCTAGGCTTAGTGAAGTTTTCTTTCATCCTTATCATTTATTTGTTAAATTGATTGCAATTTTTCATATTAACCTTTATATTTTCTTTTATGCTTGATTTGGTTTTTGTTGTTTGTTTGAATTTTTTTTTTCAGGCATGTTTAAGATGGTTCATGGCTCTTGGAATTTCAAAAAAAAAAATTGATTTTGGGTGAATTTGGCAGCAAGGTAGGCGCCTTGGTGCCCATATGGCCAAGACCAGGGTGCTGTGGCGCCCACCCCTCTGCCCCTCAAAATGTTTTTTTGATTTAAAAAGCCCCTTTTGAGCTCTTTCATCCCCAAACCAAATCCCTTCATCTCTAAACACAAAACCCACCTTCTTTCCTTCTCTAATCACCACCATTCATCCCTTGATCCATCTTCATTACAACTCCACACCCATTCCATCATCATCTTTCTTTCTCTCTCTACACCATAACCATACCCGCTCTCTCACCTACAACCCCACATCCGAATTCCACCTAACACAAATTTAGTTTGGATTCAATTCAGCCTACAAACTACCATTGGAATCATCTCACGGCATTTGAAGAACACCAAAACATATTCCAACTCCAAGATCAACCTCTTCATGAACAAAAGTTGGGCAAGTGTGGAAAGCTTGGTATTATAGTTGTGATTGCTCAATATTTGGCTTGTGGTTGGATGTTTCTTGCTTCTAAAGGTTGGTAGATGACTTCTAATTCATGCATTGTGTAATTGAGGAACTTGATTCTTGGATATCATAGCATTTTCCTACTAAATTCAACTTTTGCTCACCAAGTGTTCTAAAATTACGAAGTGAATTCTAAAGCTAGAATTGGTTGTGACATGAGCTTCTAAGTATTGAATTGTTAAGTGCCAATATTGTGTCACCTCTCACCACTACAAAAGATCTGTTTGATTGAAGACTTGCAAATTTGGTGGAGATTAAGATCATATTGATGTAAGCTTGAGTATTCATGCATGCATGTTTGGAAAATGACTACTTGGATGATGGTTTTAATGGGTGGTACAGATCATTGTTGAGCTCTCAAGAGAATTGTGGTTGCTTGTTATCAAAGAAGAAAACAAATAGCTAATTTGTTTATTATCACATTACAAGGGTGATGCAGAGCTGATAACAAATGATCGTAAATTCGATCAATGCTTACAAGTTGGAATTACCCGATGACAACAATATCTTGCTTATATTTGATGTCAAGGATTTGAAGCCTTATCATGGTGAAGACTTGAGGGCAAGTCTTTTTTCCCTACTATGGGGGATTGATGCAGGAGCTTCTACAATATACATTGTGAATTAGATCTTAGTTATGGAAAATTCAGATTCGGGAGGCTATGAAACCTTGGAGACGCCAAATATGTTTATAAATCCAAGTATTTTGAGTCTTGTAACTATTTTGATTGGGAGTTGTTTTATTTTAGAAAGATTTGTTCTCCAAGTCAAAGTAGTAGTTGCTTTATTTAATTTAGAAAGTTTGTTTTCCAAGTCAAAGTAAGAGTTTATTTATTTGATTAGAAAGTATGGGGCCTATATATACCCGCCCTAATATAGTCTTTTGACAATCAGTTCCAGTTTAATAATATTTCCAGATTACTCTTCTAAGAGTTCTCTTTTGTTATCTTATCTCTTGGGTTGATTCCCTTGAGTGGCGAGTTCGTTGTTTCTTATCCCTAGGTGGATTCCTTAGGTGGCGGCATTCTCGTTTCTCTAATCTCTGGTTAATTCCTTGAGTACGAGTTCATACTCTTCTTATCTTCAGCGGATTCCTTGACTGGTGAAGTAAATACCTATCCTTCTATAACCTCTACTCATCTCATCATCTTCTCTTTTTAACTTTCCAATTCTGGTTCCATACTTAAAAACACTTTCCAAATACTTTGTTTAACCTAGAAACCATAAATACAATCATCCATAACCTTAGAGAAACCCAAAATTCGTATATAGCCCTAGCTTACCTTAGAAAAACCCAAAAACTACAAACTAGCTCAAAACAAGGTTGTTTTGCATCAAATCGAACCCGAACATTTCCAAACCTAAAACTCTTCATTCTAAACCTTTATTCCATCATATATAAACCCAAATCAGCCCTATAACCTTTGAGACCAGACTTATTTCTTATTCATCAAAGTTCTACCCCATCACCCAAAATTACCTAAATCCCTTAGATCATTCATCACGGTCCCATCCTCACATCAAAGTGGGTATCAGAGCTCATGGTTTGATGGCTGATCAGAATCTAAGAGGCGTTCTTGGTTTCAAATGCAAGAGTTATAATTATGGTTCGAGTTGTTCGCAAACTGCAAAGCAAAAGCATACTGTTGATCTTGATACTCTTGCTCAACATCTACAACAACGTTTGAGGCTTTATTAAGGTCATAATTCTATGGAGAACTTGATGGAAGGTATACGCAAGTACAAGGTCGAAGAAAAATGTGATTTTTACAAAGAGACTTTGCAGCCTAGTCAACTTCAAGGTTTCTTGGAGCACAAGAAAGCTAAAGGTATGTATGCACAAGACTATGATTATCATGAGAGGTGTGATTGCTATTACCGAAATGAAGATTACTATACGACGCATGGCAACTATGATGAAGACTTAAGATTCAATCCAAAACTTAACAATCCAGAATTTGATAGAAGAATGGATCCTGATGAATTTTTGGATTGGCTTAATATGGTGGAGCATGTCTTTGAGTATTATGTCCCCCCTGAACATGAAAAAGTGAAGTTGGTGGCTATCAAGATGTGCAAGAATGCTTCCAATTGGTGGAAAAACATGAAAAGACAACGTGAAAGAGATGATAAAAAGAAGATTGAAACTTGGGAAAAAATGAAGAAAGATCTGAAAAGGAGGTACCTTTCCCACTAAATATCATCAAGACATCTATCTCAAATTTCAAAATTTTAAGCAACAAGATTTGAGTGTGGAAGGGTATTCGGCTAAGTTTGAAAACTTGATTATCAAAGGAGACTTGCAAGAGGACCAAGAAATATGCATAGCCCACTACATTGCTGGTTTGAGATCTGATATTGCTAGAGTTATTTTTTTACAACCATATCATAGTCTTCAAGATGTGATGAAACTTGCTTTGAAGGTTGGGGCTAAAAAAAGTATGGAAATTCTACTACAACTAAGAGTGTGGCTAATGAAGGGTTTGTTGAGGGTGGTTCTATTTCTTGGAATCCTAGTGGTACTAAAACTATCCCCACTCAAGTAAAGAGTGGAGCGCAACAAGAATCGACTTCTAAGTCAAAGATGTGTTTTAAGTGTCAAGGATTGGGGCATATTGATTCTAAATGTCCTAACCAAAAAGTGATTGCCCTAATTGAGGAAGATGAAGCCAAGGTACAGATGTTGAAATCAAGTAATCAACCCAACCATGTGCAAGAAGACGCAGGAAAAGAATCTAATTACTATCAAAACTGAAGTTGATGAAGACGAGTTGAATCTAACCATGTCCAAGAAGACGAGGAGAAGAGTTCCATCGATCGCCAAATTTTATTTGGAAATCAAAGATGTTTCAGATGTGAAGGCTTTGGTTGTTGAAGAAACCAAAAGTGAAAAGGAATTCTCACAAGTGAAACCGATTCTAGAATTTGTTGATGTAATGCCTGAAGAAAAACCACATGGTTTGCCACCTATGAGGGATATTCAACATCAAATAGGCCTCATACCAGGTTCGGTTTTCCCTAATAAGCTAGCCTTTATAATGATCCCTAAGGAGCATGAAGAGCATAAAACACAAGTTGATGGATTTATGTTAGATAGTCATCAGAAAGGTGAAGGTGGTTACTGGCTGCATATACTGAAGATGGATTCTGAGAATGTTTACTCAGTGCAGCTCAACGAACTTTTTTATTCATGAAGAAGTAAGATTCAACATAAGGCAAAGAGCAGAACAATATGAAAAACAAGCAAATGAAGGTTATCAAAGGCTGGTATTTGACCCTAGAGGATGGATTTGGTTACACATGAGAAAAGAAAGGCTTTTGATGCAGAGGTGTTCCAAGTTATGCGCAAGAGTAGATGGTCCTTCCACGATTATTAAGAGGATTGAAGAGAATGATTACAAGTTAGAACTGCCCGATGACTACAATATCTTGCCTACATTCAATGTCAAGGATTTGAGGCATTATCATGATGAAGACTTGAGAGCAAGTCTTTTTTCCCAACTATGGGGGATTGATGCAGGAGCTTCTACAACAAACATTGGGAATTCGATCAATGCTTACAAGTTGGAATTGCCCGATGACAACAATATCTTGCCTACATTCAATGTCGAGGATTTGAGGCCTTATCATGGTGAAAACTTGGAGGCGTGCTCTTTTTCCCAACTGGGATCGACGCAAGAGTTTCTATAACATACATCGGGAATTGACCACTATGGAAAATTCGCATTCTGAGCCGTGGAAACCTAGAGACACCAAATATGTTTCTAAATCCAAGTATTTTGAATATTGTTACTATTTTGATTTGAAGTTGTTTTATTTTAGAAATATTTGTTCTCTAAGTCAAACTAGTACTTGCTTTATTTAATTTAGAAAGTTTGTTTTTCAAGTCAAAGTAGGAGTTTATTTGATTTAGAAAGTATGGGGCCTATATATACCCCCCTTAATGTAGTCTTTTGACAATCAATTCAAGTTTTTAATAATATTTTAATATTTTTCTTTTAAGAGTTCTCTCTTGTTCTCTTATCTCTTGGGTAGATTCCCTTGAATGGCAAGTTCGTTGCTTCTTATCCCTAGGTGAATTCCTTGGGTGGCCAAGCATATCTCTTGTTCTCTAATCTCTTGGGTGTATTCCCTGGAGTGGCGAGTTCGTGGCTTCTTATCCCTTGGTGGATTCCGTGAGTAATAAAGTAAGTACCTATCCTTTTATACCTCTACTCATCTCATCATCTTCTCCTTTTAACTTTCTAAATCCAATTCTCCAACCACAACCCAAAACTTTCCAAATTTGGTTTCATACTTCAAAACTCTTTCCAAATACTTTGTTTAACCTAGAAACCATAAATACAATCATCCATAACCTTAGAGAAACCTCAAATTCGTACATAGCCCTAGCCTACCTTAAAACCCAAAAACTGCAAACTAGCTCAAAACAAGGTTGTTTTGCATCAAATTGAACCCAAACCTTTCCAAACCTAAAACCCTTCATTCTAAACCTATATTTCATCATATATAAACCCCAAATCAGCCCTATAACCTTTGAGACCAGACCTATTCCTTACTCATCAAAGTTCTACCCCATCACCATAACTTACCTAAATCCCTTAGATCATCCATCACGGTCTCATCCTTACATCAAAGGGGAGTATTGAGATATATTCATGGAGAAATTTGTCATATCATCTTCTTCTAAAAAGTTTGATCCAAAGAAATTTGTTAGTTATGAAGCTTTGGAGAGGTGTAGTACAAGAAGGGTCCATCGGCCCTTAATTAAATAACGAGGATTACTAGATCCCGAAGCTTATTTTGTGACTAGACTTTGGAACCGCAATTGGGACAGCTTTGGTGCTCATCCCCTCGCCACCATAGCACCGATAGTTCGTGAGTTCTATGCTGTAATGCAGTTGAGCATAAGAACAAACAAGCTTTTGTAAGAGGGAAGTGGATTGCTTTTGATAGCCACGCGATCAATATCTTCTATGGGTTAGAAGATATTGAGGATGATGAGTATAGCACATACAATGTGGATCTGGATAATGAAAAACTGATCAAATACCATATGAATGATCGAGTGCCTTGGAAAATATCATCAAGGGGGGATATTGTTAACTTCCCAGTAGCAAGTTTAAAGGGGGAAGACAAAGCATGGCACTACTTCATTTCCGACAAGCTTCTTGCAACTAGCCACTAGGACAAAGTCACCAAAGAAAGGGTTGCCTTGAATTATGCCATTCAAAAAGGGCATTCCATAGATGTAGGCAAAATTATTGAGCGGTCTATCTTGGGATTCATAGAGGGAAAGTCGACAGCTGGCTATGGTCACCCATCATTTATCTCTGAATTATGCTTGAAAGTAGGAGTTGTCACCTCCGAAAAAGAAGAGCTCACTATCCGTTCTCACATCCACTAATATTGCCCGATTTGGGAGATGAGGTGCTATGCCCACACCACCAATTCCAAACCCTTCACATCCACCATCCATTCCTATGGGCACATTTGAGCCACCGTCGACTTGGTGGGAAGAACATGTAGCATGGCGGAACAGTATCAATGACCAAGTAGAGTAAATGGCTGCAACCCAATAGCATATGATCGTTACTCAATCTTAGATGGCGGCAGAGCTCCAACGGATGGCTACACAACAGCAAGCCTATTTTGACTACATTGGCCAATTTACATCAGTTCTAGGCCAATCTATATCACAGTCCAGCAGCTCAGGATCCAGTACTTTCACATTTCCTGACCCACCATCGAGTGCATCATAGGGACATCCCTCCACGGATGCTGGACATAGTTATCATTCACCACCTTCAGATCAACAGGATGGCCAATAGTGATCTCCCTCAGGGAAGTTTCTCTTATATCCCTTATCTATACTCTTTAATTGAACATTGAGGGCAATGTTGTATTCAGGTTTGGGCTTGGGGGTAGGGGTTCATTTTTATGCCAACATGCCTTCTTGCATTGATTGCTTAGTTTTATCTTAGGATCTTAACATGCCTTGCTTTCTGTTTCAATTTAGTGTTTGTTAATTTGCTAGGTTCTTGTTTTCCTTTGCTAAAAAAAAAAAAATTCAAAAACATGAGTGAGTTGTTTGCGATTTGAGCTTTTATGTAGACCAATGATGAAAAACTTCATTGAACTTCCTATAGGTTGTGGAAAATGAGAGGTATAGCCCAAAGACTCACATGTGACCTCATACTAAGCCTCGTTAGAACTCTAACTATACATTGAGCACAAAACCTGTCTCCTAGGATATTCTTCCTTACCTAGAGAAGATTTATGTGACCCAGTGACCTCAAGATCTCAAAGAGTTATAGAACTAATATGATTATCACCACAACTTGTGACAACACAACACTAGGAAATTACTATTATCCTTTGGGACACCTGAAGCCTTCAAAGCCAACCCTTACATATCATCATCCATAGTCTCCTTATTTGAGCTTATTATGCCTAACTCTTTTATGATAACCACTATTTAAACCTCTTCCTTTGATTCGTTTTCCCATCTCTTGATAAGCCCTACCTACCCATAGTTGTATGATCTTCAAGGAAATATTCATGAGTCATGACAATTTGGGTTGAATAAGTGGATTGTGCAATGAAATGAAAGGTGGAAGGGAGAATCAAAAGAAAGAAAAACAAAGAAAATTTTGAGAAAAAGAGCTCAAACAAAGGAATAAGGTTGAGTAAGTTTGGTTTTGTAGCCTCCACAACTCGAGCCCAGTCCAAAGTGTCTCTTAACCCAATGTCTCTGGGCTGCCAACTCCGGTCTAAGAGCTATCATCGGAAGCTCGCAAGGTCGAGAAAGCTTAAGGGAACTAAACATTGCACCACCACCAAACCCTACTTTGCTCAATGGAAAAAAAAAAGAGGAGTTGTGGAAATCATTGAGGCTTGTAAGCAATAAGTTTGCGGGTGTTTAGAAAAGTTGGTGAAAGCTAGAGGAATGAAGAAAGGAAATGTACGAGTATGGGTAAGTTTCCAGCTAAGTGTATACCCTATATCATACTCGACCCTAGCCACATTATAGTTGTACTAAAGTCCCCAATGATCCTAAGAGTTGTGTGTAGTCTACACAAGGAGAATGATATATGAGGCCTATAGAACTCCAAATATCCATCACCTTAGAGATCAATGATTCATAGAGCAATGAACTCGTCCTGTTAAGAATGACTAGCTAGGCAAGGTTTCACACACACACACACATATCTCTAACTTAGGGGTCATGCATTCACTAAGGGCGAACACTTCAAGTTTTCCATACTCTATAGGTGAGTGAGATCTATGAGGCCAATCAACAAATTTCCATCGAACCATTATTCACTCATTTCATAAATATTTCCTTTTGTTTTCACTTCTTTCACTTCTATCTCATGAAATTGGATACTATAAACTGTTTTTGCTCAAGGACTAGCAAAATGCTAAGTTTGGGGTATTCGATAGGTATATTTTTATACTTATTTATGCCTCCCTACCAAGGATGAAAATATCGGTTTCAACGGATATATTGGTACTTGGATTTTACGAATATATAGAATATATTGGGGATATATCGGAGATATATCGATGGACATTTTTACATAAATTTCGAAAATTAAAAATTATTGAAAATTTAAAGATATATTTAATTTTACATATCAAAATTATTTGAAAGTATAGTTATTATTATATTTTATATTTTGTTTTTATGTTAAAAATAAAATATTTCGTGATTTATAAAAATAATTGGTCAAACTCTAAAAAAAAAATTCTTTGCTAAAGCCAACTTATTATTTTGAAATCATAATAATAAACTTCACTTCAAACAAAAGTATCATAATATAAACTTTATTTAAACAAAAGTTATTAATTACTTAATATATTTAAAGATTAACATTATTTATTTCATATATATATATATATATATATATATATATATATATATATATATATTCTCCACATTTATACTTGAACATGATCATATTTTTAGAATAGCTTGTTTAAAAATTAATTTAACTAATTTAAAACTTTTAAGGAATAAAATTTTATATTAAATTTTGAATGTAAAAATTATTTTAATTTATTTTATGTTAATATATTCCGACTAAATTTTTTTTATATTTTAAAATATTCTAAAACATTACTCTAAATTATTTTTAAAAGATTTAATTAAAGAACATTTTTCCTTAAAATGTTTTATAACCTAAAATCAAATAAATATTTTTTTACATAATTACTTAACAGTACACACCTGGCCTTTCCTAAAATAATTAACAAACCACGTGGCTATCACCGTTGGAACGGTGATAACTTTGATATTTTCTCCTTTTATCTCTTGCCCACATTTTTTTTTTTCCTTCTTTATCTTTCTCCTTCTTCTCATGCTCCACCGTCTGCCTCCCACTATAGACAACTCCAAAGAACAAAGACTGTGCCCTTTCTTCTTTCATGTTCCACTGCTTCGTCTCCCATCGTAGGACAACCCAACAGCAATGCCACCAGTGCCTCCAGTCCCACTAGTATCTTTGGCGCCAACAACTCAAACTCAGGTCTTCTTGTTCAAACTCTTTTTTTCTCTATTTTTTTCTTCTTATTTTTCTCTTTGAAATTCTATGTTAAATTTTGTTTGAATTCTTTGATTGAAATTTTTGTTTCAACCTTGCACAATTTTGAAATTTTGAAACTTTGTTTGAAATTTATGTTTGATTTGGAACTCCATTTCTATACTTTGTTTGAATTTTGGTATCTTGACACACCCAAAGAAGATCCCCGAGAGCACGCTTGAATCCGATGATATTGTTTGCATCCGAGAGTATCGAAATATATCGATAATGTCCATTTTACTCTATTTTTCCACAAAATCAGATATTCATGTCTGATTTATTTGAAAGATCACATATATTACATTTCTATAAACACCAAACATCAGAGTCAGCCTTACTTATTGAAGAATTGGATTGTAGTCAAGAAGCATTGAACACATGTGAAAACTCCCTTTTTGGACCTCATTTGAGACTGAAGGCAAAAACGTGTCAAACTGGGGCAACCTCGATGTGGAGCTACCATATTGATTTAGAAAGATTTATTGTTATATCTTTAAGATTTGCTTTAGGATTCTGCTGCATTTCTTTTAGAAAGATTTGTTGGCAGATTTACTCCAAAGATTTTATTCTATCCCTTATAGGAAGATTTGCTTTATTTATTTTAGAAAGTTCGCTAGAGTCGTTTGTATGTAATTTAGAAAGTTTATTTTCCTAGTTAAAGTAGAAGTTGCTTTATTTGCTTTAGAAAGTAAGGGGCTTATAAATACCCCTTTAGTTGTGTTTTTTTCATTCATTCAAGTTTTAATGAAGTTTCATATTTCTCTTTTAAGAGTTCTCTCTTATCTCTAAGGTGGATTCCCATAGGGGTGAGTTCGTAGCTTCTTATACCTAGGTGGGACTCGTGGCGGTTCTTAGTCCCGGGCTTATCAATCAACCCATCCATAGTCAGGGTCAGGCGCCTTCAATTCATCATCTATCTTGTGTGGATCTTTTCAGTAACCTAATAAGTAACTACTCTTGTGCAAACTCTACTCTCCTCACCATCTCATCTTTTCTTTAAACTTTCCATAACCAAATTTTCAACCTTAACCCAAAACTTTCCAAATCTTGTTCCATACTACTAAAAACTTCCTAAATAACCTTTTTCCCCTTATATACCATAAATATACCATCCCTAACTTAGCAAATCTCCGCACTGTCCATAACCTATTTCGTCCCAGAAACTACCCTAAACCCATATTTTACTTATCTAAACTCAAGATCATCCACGCCAACTCTCGTGATCAATATATCCCGATTTTTTTAACCCTGCTCCCTACCCACCTATCTTTTGCATGTTTTGAAGGTGCTTTTAAGGCTTCTAAAGTTCATTTCTATCATCTTTTGGCCTTAGGTACACTTGGAAGCAAAATGAGCAAAAACCAACCAAAAGCAATCGAGATGTCATGACATGATGCAGCTCTTTCGAGTTTTCAGCCTATGGGATGACCACAAGTGGACCTAATCTTGGATTGGATGAATTCTAGACTTCCCAAGCTTTCCAATGAGTCCAAGATTGCTCAATTTGGAGTTTGTACGAGAAAGCTATGGTGTCGAGAAGTTCAAAGAAGAAATCAAAAAAGCTGAAGCGGTAGACAGCAAGGTTGGCGCCACAGTGCCTAGCCTGTTGTTCCCAACAATGAGTATGGCACCACGCCGCCCAGAACAAAAGTATTTTGACATTTTTGACCTAATTACCCTTAATGAAGCCCAAAGGACGCGAGATTTGGTATTTAAGCCGTCATTAGGGTTCTAAATCGAGGAGGAGAGTCTTAGAGACAAGATTTAGAAGGATTCCAACAAGAGATATGAGGAGAACATGAAGACCCTTCACCACACTTCTAGTTTTTCTTCTTCTTCCCTTATGTCTTCTCTTTTGTTTTGGATTGTTTTTGTTCTTAGGATGTTCTAAGTTTTTATTCCTAGGGCTACGAGGTAGCCTAATCTTGTTTAAACGACTTGGGATGATTATTGTAATCTTTTGATGGCTATTTCATATATGTTGAGTATTTTCTTCCACACTTAATGCTTGTGAATGTTTGGCTAACCTTCACATGTTTTCATCCTATCAATTTGAGACTGAGACGCAATAATTGGGAGGGCTCTAGAGAAGATACTATTTAATTGCTATGAGATAGAGATATTCATAGGATTGGATGTGATTTTTAGGGTTTTCAATGCTTAATGAATCTTACTAATCCAAGGCTAATGCAGAGATGTTTATAGCCTGATTTATAAGGTATATTGTTGTATGCTTCAGAGAGATCAACAAATACATTGGTTAAACCGTTCATCAACATATGTAATTAATATCAATTGATTAGGATAGATCCCGCTGTTTATACTTGATTATGGTGAATTCGTAACCCTAGGTCTTTCTTGCTAGATTCTTCATTCCTTAACTTAGATTCTTGATTTGCCTTGTTCCAGTCTTAGTTATTTAATTCATTCTTGATAAGTTAGAATTCTCTTGTTTGATTTCTCAGTCATCATAATTAAATTCTCAAATCAAATTTCAGTTATCCAAACAATATTAGGGTTAGATTATGTTAGTAATTAATAAGCATAGTCCTTGTGGTTCGACACTTGATTTACATTATATTGCTTGTTAAACGACGCGTGCACTTGCACGTACGAAATATCACAATAGCACTAAACATATTAGCAAAGAAGAACAGGACTTTTATGCAATCAAGTGTCAAACTATAGCTCATAGCTGACCATTGAGAATTTCCTCAATTTAGTAACGGATAATATATAGCCAACTAATTTGGATTGTTACACCAAGTAAATGAAACCCTTTTTTACCTAGAAATATGATAAAGAAAAGCTCCCCAACATGACTTAGCTATAACTATACGATGGCCAATGAGAAATCGTCCTCCATTTGGTATTGGCTAATATGCAGCCAACTAATTTGGATCGTTACACTAAGTCAATGAAACACAATTAGTTGTGGAGCTCCAAATTGTGTTAAGTGTATCATTTGAAAGATTCAATGAGTGATTTTGACCACTGCATCCAACTAAGGCCCAATAAGCGCCTAGACAATTTTCCATTCTTACATAGAAAGCTATAACATCTCTCCCTCTCAATTTCCATGGAAAATTGAGGTAATCCAAACGCATAAATATGAGGATCGAGCTTAAATGAGAACTTGGATGAAAAGAAAATAAAGCAATAACTCCAACATTTCAGAGTGAAAATCTGAGATGGAGATAAGAACAAGTCACGATGAATGTACTCAAACTGAAAATCTGAGATGGAGACTGAAAAAGCTTATGACAACATAAAATGGAAGTTTCTATTCAAGTTCTTAAGACGGTTTCAGTCAATGTGTTCTGATATACCAGCAGGTTACCACCGCCTTTTTCCTCCTAGTAAATGGTAGCCCTACCGGTTTTTTCAATGTACTTCAAGGTTTAAGACGTGGTGGTCCTTGTCCTCTATATCTCATCGGCCCTGGTATGGAAGTTTTTCAACTCATGGAGAAGGCGCTCTTCGTATGTTTCTTACATGACATAAGCTCCGTGAATAGAAGTGGGGATAAGTCAAGTAGTTTAGCAACTCACTTGGTTGTTCGCAAATGATACCCCGTTTTCTAAGGATTCCAGATCACTGGCCTATTCAGCCGGATTCTCTTTTGGTTTGAGGCCATTTCCGGGTTAAATATCAATCTAGATAAGAGCTCCATTATGTCAGTGGGAAATGTGGAGGATCTAGTTCTCTTGGCTAATGAGTTGAGCTGCAGAACTGGGAACCTCCCAACAACTTATTTGGGCCTCCCTTTGGGCATGCATTGTAACTCTATTTCAATATGGGATGGGGTGGAAGAAAGGCAGGAAAAAGTTAGCTAGTTGGAAGAGACAACACATTTCAAAAGGAGGAAGACTTATTCTCATAAAGAGCACCCTTTCAAACCTCCTGATCTACACTATGTCTCTGTTCCGCTTACCTATGGGAGTAAAAGCTAGGCTGGAGAAGATTCAAAGAGATTTTCTTTGAGGAGGGGGCACCCTTGAGAGAAAGTTTCATTTCAGAATTGGAAACACATCTACCTGGCAAAGAAAAGGAGGGTCATGCTAGGACCTCTTTGGTCAATAAGGCCTCTCAAAGTGGATTTGAGATTCACAAGGAGGACAATTCCTTGGAAAGATGTAATTAGCATTGTTACTTCATGGAGGGAAGGAGGTTGGCATACTAAAACCACAAGAGGTAATTATGGGTTGGGCCCTTGGAAAGATATTAGCAAGGAGATAGGTCTAATGGAGCTGAACTGTGTTTTTTCTATTGGAGATGGAAGTAGAGTCCGATTCTGGGAGGACACTTGGTGTGGGGGATCCCCTCTTTGTGACATTTTTCCAAACTTATATATTGTATTAAAGGGGGTTAAAGTTGTTGATGTCTAGGACAATTCTAGAGGTCATGGTGCATGGTCTCCCAAATTTAGTAGGTCGTTCAATGACTAGGAGATTGGTGAAGCCTAGTCTTTTTTGAGTTTGATTAATAATAGTAGAACTAATCAGATGGAACAAGACAAGCTTCTTTGGAAGGGGGATTTAAATGGTCGCTACACTGTTCAGGCCAATGTCACTCTTCTAGAAGGTGTTGCGGACAAAACAACCCCTTGGAAATTGCTATGGAACAATTTGGTACCCCCAAAAGTGAGTTTTTTGCTTAGGAAGTTTGGTGGGAGAAAATCCTCACTACAGAGCATCTAAAGAAGAGAGGGGTTTCGCGAACTAGTAGATGCCTTTGTGTGGCAGCTGAGTGAGGAAAATCTTAACCATCTCTTGATTCACTGCCCTTTGGTGGCTGCCATGGAGTCTTTAGGAGGAGCCTGCATCTATGTCCCTGAGCTTGTGTTGGGTGCCATTTCGCGATTAAGGACCTTTTTTTGGAGTGGATGAGTTTTCGCGTAAGGAAAAAGATAAAAAAATATGTGGGTGGCAACGCCCCTTTGTCTCATTTGGGCAATCTAGAAGGAGAGAAATCGTATAGTCTTTGAAGATATGCCCTTCTCCTATCTGAGGCTAAAGCATTTCTTTATAAGCTTGTTTTCTTTTTGGGCTGGTTTTTTGGATTTGGGGGAGAATTCTTTTGTAAGAATTTTTTTGTGCATTCTCTAAGTTGTTTTTGCTAGGTTGGTAGGTGTTTTTTGTAGCCTTTCTCTTTGTTTGTTGGAGTTTCTTCTGTTTACTTCACATCTGGTGGAAACCGAGGTTACATTCTCCCTTTTTGTTAATAATATTTGCTCTACTTTTACCGATTAAAAAAAAAAATGTACTTAGGCATCCAATGGTTGTGGATATCACCAAAAGCATTCAATTAAGAAGACATTCAGTTATAGAGGAAACTCAGGAAAGCACTCAAATTCTCATGCATGGCCTAAATTTTAGTTTCTGCAAGTTTTAGTGCATAAACATTGAGCCCACCTCTATAGTTAAGAAAAAGGCCTCCTCCCTTTGGCAATATATCTGCATATGGAAACAAACTTTTTTATCTTTACTTCTTGTTTAACAACCATTAAAAATCAAACAAAAGAAATGAATGACTGTGGGGGGTGCTAAATGAGACAATAGATCTTTGACATTTTTTTTGAAGAGAAAATGTAAGGAAACTAAAAATTTAGAACTTAAACACCAAATCGTCAATAATCCATTCAGAACTTGAAAAATACTCGGGAAAGAAATGGAAAAATAGAAAGAAATCTCAAATTATCTTGGAGATAAACTTATGAAGATCAAATTTATTTTTATTTTCTTCCACCTTCCTTATCCGAGTGGGCCTTGAGTGCAAGAGCATTGCAAGAAACTCGAATTCTAGACCTCTAGTTCTGAACTTTTGGTGTCATGTTAAGCTAGATTGTGGCATACAACGAATATCAATCATACAAAAATAATCTAAAGTTGAGTAACTCATCCTTATGCCCTTGCTCAAGAGAGTAAAATATCTTTAGAAACAAATGTAGCAATTGGGCTCGAATTCACACTTGAATGGAACTCCTCTCAATCCTTTCCATTACACGTTCCATTAACCTCAAATCTCAGGGAAAATAAATAAATCAACATCTTTCCTTCTCCGACATTGTTAAATGTTACCATAGAAGAATCCAAGAGGGAAAAAAATCCAAACAACTATAATTGATACGGGTCCTGTGCGTATTTAGTGAGTCATTTGAATTTTTTTTTCCTCTCCTCGGTTCTCTCGCCAAACAAACAAAGGGCAAAAGTTCAAACCACGTCTACGAGATTTCAAGATCCACAATTCAAAAATAAAATGAGTTCATCTGAAAATATTGAACGCAGAAATGGAATCATTGTTTTTCCGAGAAAGAAAAATGACAGCTAGGCTAAACTAATGGAAAAAATTTCGAGAACTCACTAACTAAAAGCGTCCGTGAAAGAGTCCATTTCTGGGCGCGGCCGACGATGGAAAAAGGAAGCCAATGGGTGGGGATGAAGGAGTGGAGAAGCGAAACGGTGGCGATTCCTCCGATCTTAGACAAATCTTCGGCGGTGAAACCTTCCATTGCCCACACCCAGATTCAAGAATGCTCTTCAAAATTAAAGATGAATTGCATCCGGGGGAAGGAAACGGAGGGAGATCTGAGAAGAGGAGATTCTGGAAAAGCAAGCAAGCTTTTCGGGTGGTCTCTAACTCTTCTCAAGCTCCAACCACCATGCGTCTTCTAATTTGATGACCATAATACCAGCTCTATTGCTTGTAATTAATTCATTTCAAAAGAATTGGGGAAGATGTCATAAGAAAAAAAAAAAAAAAAAATTGGGGGAAAATATAAGAAACGAGATTAATAATTGATTAATCCATTAAAATATAACAATTTTCAAAATCATTTTTAAAATAGTTTTCTGAAACTGTTTTTGAAAATAGTATTGAGATAGTAGTAGGGTAAAGATGAAAAAAGAAAACCGTCGTGTTTTGCGAGTTTTATACCGAAATAATACGTTTGAAAAAAAAATTATTAAATTAGTTTTGAAGGCAAAATAAATGTCAAATTAATCACTGTCTAGAATGTCATTTATCCGTAGCGACAAATTAGAGATTTAAATTAGCAAAGTCAATCGTGACTGCGACATTTAATTTTAAATTCTTCTGTGATATGAGAGCTACGTCAGAAACGTGAAGAACCGTGATCGGATTAAGCTCGAAGATCTGCTACAATGTTGTTGGGCTGATGGAATCTCATAAATGGAGTTCTTTATAAGCGAAGCATGTAGTATGTGAGGGCCTTGTCGATGATAGAGATTCGATTGATAAATGCTTGATGAGCAATAGCGGAATAAAGATAGAGTCGAAAGAGTTATTTAAGAACCAAAGATAAATTTAAAGAAACATAATTTATTATCCTTTAAAAACACAGGGAATGTAGGGATATGACCTTTAAATATCTTAGAAAAATATAAGAGAATCCCAAGCCCAAATGTCGTAGAGGAAAGTAAATATTTGGCCAAAAACAAGAAAGAAAACTAACATATTTTTTCCTAAAGTAACACACTAAGAAAAAGGAAACTAGATAATTACAGGATAAGGCTTGGGAATCAAATCAACCATAACATACTTTTTCCTAAAGTAACACACTAAAAAAAAGGAAACTAGATAATTATAGGATAAGGCTTGGGAATCAAATCAACCTTAATCAGCAATGAATCGAGAATAATCATTGCCAAAATAAATCTAAAATAGCGGTAGTCGAAACAAATGCAAATACATCAGGTACCAAAATAGCGGCAAATCAATTAAAAAACACCTTGGCTCTTGGTCGAGTGGGATTTAGTGATGTGGACCATCTTTGTTACTCACTTTTGAGTTGAACATGCACAGCTTCTTCCATGTGGACGTCTCGGATTAAAACGTGAAATTTGCTTTGAATCTCTTGCGCAGAAAGCTCATCATAGGGCCCAGTGGGACCAATAGGTCACTCCTTCCTTAAGCTCCTTCCCTTCATTCCCTCACATCTTGGAAAGTTGTCGCCAGTCATCCTGCGTCAAAATATTTCGAGTCGGTGACTTTAAGAGTAGCACTTACGGTATATTCAGAATGAATCTAGCTTGCTTGTGGCTGTTGTGATGCGCTCGGGACTTGAAAAGGACCATCACCTGGGGAGGCTTGACTTGGATGTTTGTCTGCCGGGAAATCTTTCCTTGCGCATGTACGCAGGCCCGATCTCGGAGTTCGAAGCCAAGTCATTTGCTTTTGCGCCCTTTGTTGGCTTGTTTGGCATATTTTAAGTCCTTCGCTCAATGTTGAGTCTTGCCTTACATCACTTTGCGTATCAGAAGCCCTGACCAGTTTGGCGAGATCAGAAACCTTGAGTTGGAATATGAAGATTCATATCTTGAGACTCTTTACACCCATTTTTTTTTAAACCAAACTTGTACTGTGGTGCATGACACATCCTCTTTATAATCATCTCGTATACATTTCACAGAGTCCATTTACAATTACAAAGCTTGTCCTTTTACATTCATCGAGCACGGAACCTACATGTAATGAACCGCGCAAGTGTGTTGGCAATTTGTATCTGGGATGTTTAAAGCGTCTTCTCACAGCCACCTACAGTTCAAAACCCGTGCTAAACTGCGCTAGTAGGAAACATTCTTATCTGAGAAAGCATAAATGGGATAAATCTAACGGTGCTCCAAGTGTTGAACCACATAATGAACTTATCAGTTACTTAAACACTCTGGGACTTATGCTTATTCAGACTTTTACTTATCACATTATGATCTTATACTTACTCAAGAATTACACTTATGGCAGACTTATCCTTATTTGGATTTTATAAGTGTATTACAGAACTTATACATGTTTTTCAGATCTTATACATGTATTACAGAACTTATACTTGTCTTCTGCGAACTTATCTTTGGTATTGCGAGACTTATGCGGTCTTACGAGACATAGGTGTTACAAATTAGTTCTTGTATTCAGGATCTTATTCTTGTACAAAAGGTACAGTAAGTGCGATAAGTCGGAACAAATCGGACACCTCTGGATACATATCGGGTATGGACATTGAATTATAGCAGTGAGATCGCACTTGAATCATTATCTTTTATTTTAAAGATCACAGTACTCTTAGGTACCTCTTGGACTTGCTGCTTGTTTTACCATCTGGGTACTAGTAGGTCTTCTTGGACTTATACTTATTCGGATCTCTGAGTAGAGATTCTGAGAGTTTCTTCTTATACAAAGAAAACTTATACTTATAAGGGGCAGTATGTTGCGTCGGGACTCGTGGGAGTTATAGGAGTTTCTTTTTATACAGGACTTATACTTATAACAGGTTTATGTTAATTCGGGACTCCCGTAGGAGTTACAGAGCTTATTAGTATACAAAAGTACCCATGTACTATGAATTCTGATATCTTGAGTGCACGTGAGATCAGGCCCGGACTTATACTTATTTTCTTGATGCGAGGGTGCGTAGGCCTCTGAGTTTGTCGGATACATAAGGTACCCTACGGTCTGGAAACTGATGAAATCTGAGAGTACCCAGTAGGTGCCATGTAGTGGATCTGAAGTGCGAGTAGGTCACCTACGAACTTAAGCAGTGGGGGACTTAATCAGAGGCGAAGCTTGTCGGATCTGGGGGTACCCGTAGGTACTCTGAGTTCATCCGAGAGACGGGAGTGCTGAAGCTAGATCTCTGAGGAACATTCGGGATGCGGGGAGTACCGGTAGGTGCTGAGGCTTGTTCGAATGCGGGGAATTTTGGCCAGGTACTCTACGAGGAGACTAAATCGGGGCGGGAGTGCCGGGTAGGTATACGAGACTTATTCGGATCTGCGGGGAGTGCAGTGGGTGCTGAGGAGACTGACCCGGATCTGGGGAGCACGTAGAACCTTCTGTGAGCTAATCGGACGGGTGCGAGTAGATCTTCTGAAAATTGACCGATCTGGGGTACGTAGGTGCTACATAACTTATTGACGGGACTTAATCGGAGAGCGGAGACATTAGTCTGAAGGTACGAGAGTGGAGTTTCTGAATTCATCGGAGATACAGGAATTACTGTAGATGCTCACAGGCTTGGCTACGGATCTGCGAGAGGTACGGTAGATTTTTCTGAGCAGATCTGGTACATTCCAAATCTTTACTCTTTATTTATTCTTTATTCAGAGTCTTATCATATAGCTGTTTGACTTCCTAGACCAGTAATACGGAATGAGTAGATTACGCACAATAAGTACTAAGATATTATACAAGACGGCTCAGACATTAATCAGACAGAGTGTCGTAGCACTTACCGTACAGAGTGTCGTGAGCACTAATCAGACAGAGTGCCGTAGCACTTAACAGACAGAGTGCCGTAGCACTAATCGGGGAGCACCAGTACTAATCAGAGTGCCGAGTACCAATCAGAGTACCAAGTACTAATCGCACGTGGAGCGCTGCGGTCATTTAATAACCTGGCCTTGTGCGCTTTTACAATTATATGAGTTCAAGAACTTACTATCTTTTATAATAGGCTGGTTTCTTATTTCATTGTGTGTTCAAGACATATTATATTTCATGTTCATGGTCACGCTTTCAGTTCAAGCTTTCATATTCCATATCATTTTACTGTTTCAGCAAATCACAAATATGCACTTTGCATTCCTATTTCATGTTACTATTACATATGGCAATTACATATTTTTTGTACAGTATAATGCCTATGTATTCAATAATATCATTCATATTATAGTCCCTCTTAAGAATCTATTTAACTGAGAAATTGGAAATCATACCAATCGATCATCCAAACTCAAGTTATGGCATTTCATGCCAACTAGTCTGCCACCGATTTTACCGAGGAACAGTTTGGTAATATTCATTTTCCAAAGTGCCTCTTGTCTCCATATTTGACACTGGTTCTTTGTACTCCTTTAAAGCTAAGGTGCTAAGTGTTTTTCTCCAATTGGAATCACCCAAATTTGAGCAATCAAACTCAAGCTTATTACGTCCAAACAATCCGGACAACCTCCATGACCCAGAACTCCGATGTGAATTGTCTTGCAATATAGCCCCACCTTTGAGCAGAATTCTTAGGCCACTTTTAGAGTCAAAATTTGATGATGCCTATTTCTATATGTTTGGTTCTTCAGGAGGTATATTAAATCCAAATAATCTTGAATCACTCAACCGGATCGAATGAGTTTTATGTTATGGTCAAACACGAAAAACTAGTCGAACAAGAAAAAGCAGTAACGTGGTGTACCTGGGCATTACGTCTAACATGTACTCCGCATGTCGCCAAAATCTACTGTAACCTAACATGTACCTACATGTTCAAGGTGTACCGGTACAAGTCACCCAAAAATGCCCAGAATGTGTTTTTTTCACATTTTTTCCATACTTTGCTACTCCAATTCAACTCTATACTTCAAACACACATCAAAAACCATTCCATATTTCAGAACCTCTTTCTACTCAATTTATCTTCATGTTTATCTTATTTAAAAAACATATCATGAATTTACTCAATATTCTAATATGGGTCATAACCCATACACAAATCAAACATGAAGATTAGTTAGGGTTTTTTCTAAACCCTAACTCAATTGCTTTCAAATTAACCATGAATCAAACCCAAAATGAAGGATTCCACACTTATCTTGTTCCATATGGGGTTTTACCAACCCTAAATTCAAGAAATCTAAGGTTAGAATGAATTCTAACAAAACCCTAGATTTGAAGACAAGTCACAACCATACAAAACTCAGAATTCTCGATACACAAAGTCGGGTAGAATCCATACAATTCCATACTCAAGATTAGTTTCCATACCTTAGCTTGATCTCCCTCCTTCTCTTCTTCTCTTATGCTTCTTCCTCTTCCTCTTCTCTTCTTTTTTTTTTTTTGGATAATTAAGAATTTATTACCAAAGGGGCAACGCCCAACCAAAGAATACAAAGAACCGAGGCCCGAGGCCGCCAACCAGTAAATAGAAAAACCACAAAGACTTCTATAACATGGGGAACAGCAAACGTACCAACAACACAAAGCCACCAACACGACACAAGCCCACAATCCGGCAAAGAAACAACACAAGAACCCGCCCAACCCGCAAGGCAACAAGGCCCCCAACAATCACAAATCGTTACATCCAACCTACCAGAGATAAAAATATTACCAGGAAGGACCATCTTCACACATTGATTCGTTTCATAGACTATCAACAACCTTCTCTCGAGACCAAATACAAAGTCTAACATCATCACAAATGAGGTGAAAATAGCATCAATGGAGCATAGTTGTTCTCATGAATTCTACTATTCATGACCCCAATAAGTAGATAGTAGCACCCCACGCAATCTTCTCCTCGTAATAGCCGATGACTTTCCTTTGTCAAGTAATTACCCACAAGCACTGCTCTCCCACCTCCTGAGTTCTAGAGACCCGCCACACAACCATAGAATCCCTCGGGCTAAAATACTACCGCGGAAATGGCAACCGAAGAATGCGGTTCTCGCCAACATTAAGACACAAAATACACAAGATATAGAGTCGGTGAGACCCCACTTCTGAGAAGCTATCCCTCGGGTAACCAATCGTTTCCGTACCACAAATTGTGACAATGAAAGCATGCCTCTTCTCTTCTTTTCCCCTTTCACATTTTGTTCTCCATCTTAAAATGAGACCAATTTTGGTCTTTAAATCATGGATTTGTTAAGGCCATGTTTGGCCTTTAAATAAAACCCATTTTTGGGTTACTTTTCTTTATTTGCAAAAAGGTCCCTCCATGTTTGACTATTTGTATTCCAAGTTCTCAAAATTGTATTTTGGCCCATAGTCTTTTCAAATTATGACATTTAAGCCCCGTTGGGACTAATTACAATTTTGTCCTGTCTTGTACTCTGTGTCTTCATTTCCATGTTTTTATTTACCACGAAACATTCAAATTACGCCACAAAATAAATTTTTAAACATGTTTAAACTGCTAGGGTATATTTCGGGATGTTACACCTTCTCATGAATCTTCTTAACAAATTATGCTTTCTTTTTGCCATCTAGATTAACATGCTCAGACATAGGTAAATGAGATAAATCTAAAGGGGTTAATGGATTAAAACCATATACAATCTCAAAAGGCGAAAATTTAGTGGCATAATGTATAGTACGATTATAAGCAAACTCAACATGTGGCAAATCAGTCTTTCCCGTGTTTTAATGTTCTTTTTAATGATAGCCCTCAACAAAGTAGACAAGGCTTGCCTCACTACCCTGTCCCGACCTCATCGGTTTGTGGATGACAAGTAGTAGAAAACTTGGTTCCTAACTTACACCACAAGGTCTTCTAAAAGTAACTCAAGAATTTTGCATCTTTATCAAAACAATTATCCTAGGCATACCATGCATTCTCATAACCTCCCTAAAGAACAGATTAGCGACATGAGACGCATAATCCGTTTTGTGACATGGGATAAAATGTGTCATCTTTGAAAACCTATCCACAACCACAAAAATAGAATCCCTGCCACGTCTAGTCCTAGGTAGACCCAACAAAAAGTCCATTGAAAGATCCACCCAAGGTTTACCAGGAATAGGAAGTGGTGTGTACAAGCCATGGGGTTGTACTCGAGATTTAGCTTACCTACATGTGATACACCTCCCACAAATCATCTCAACATCTCGCTTCATGTGTGGCCAATAAAAGTGTTATTGCAAAACCCCTAAAGTCTTAGCTACCCCAAAATGTCTCATCAATCCTCTACCATGAGACTCCCTTACTAATAAATCCCGAATGGAACAATTAGGAATGCACAACCTATTTTCCCGAAACAAGAACCCCTCATGTCTAAAGAACTTGTCATGGGCTGCTTTTTTCACAACAAGTATATTCATTAATAAAAATTCTGTCCAAAGGATACAATTCTTAACGTGTTCAAAAACCAAGCAATTTAGCATCCAGAGTAGAGATTAGGACATACCTCCGTGAAAGTACATCGACAACAATGTTTCCTTACCTTGTTTGTAACATATGACATATGGAAAAGTTTCCACGAACTCCATCCATTGAGCATGTCTCTTATTCAACTTATGTTGGCCCTTCAAATTCTTCAATGACTCATGGTTGATGTGAATCACTAATTTCAGGGCCAAAAAGATAATGCGTTGCCGTGCCAAGGCCCGAACCAACACATGCAAATCTCTTTTTGTCATAAGTAGGGTATTTCGTGGCGCCCGCTAGCTTTCACTAAAATATGCAATGGGTCGTCCTTCTTGCATAAGAACTACGCCAATACCTAAACTGAAGCATCACATTCAACCTTAGGGTGCAAGGCAAAGAAGCATGAGTTGGGTTTTTTCTTGATGAATCGGGAATGTTTTTTCTCGCTTCTTCACCCCACTTAAACCCAACATCCTTCGATGACTTCGTTATCTGCGTTATGCTACTAAAGTCTTTCACAAACCGCCGCAAAAACTATCAAGTCCATGAAAACTTCTCGAACTTACCACAGTTGTTGGACTTTGGCGCTCTCAATTGCTCGAACCTTCTCTTCATCAACCCGTATCCCCGTGGCACTAACAACAAACCAAGAACACAAGCTTATCTGCAAAATGTGCAATTCTTAAGGTTAGCAAACAATCTTTTCAAGCACATCCAAAACATATTTTAAATGAATCGCGATCACCAAGTTCTCGCTATAAACGAGATATCATTTAAATAGACAACCACAAATTTTCCAATGAAAGCACGGAAAACATGGTTCATTAGTCTCATGAAAGTGCTAGGTGCATTAAGGTTAACTAAAGGCATAACTAACCACTCATATAACCCATATTTGTTTGAAAGCGCTTCCACTTATCACCTTCTTTCATTCTAATTTGATGGTATCCACTTTTTAAATCAATTTTGGAAAAGATATAAGAACCATGCAACTCATCAAACATATCATATAACCGAGGAATGGGATGACGATACTTTACTGTTATGTTATTGATGGCTCGGCAATCAACACACATCCTCCACGTCCCATCCTTCTTAGGAACCAAAATCACCGGAATGACACATGGACTCAAGTTGTCCCTCACATATCCCTTTTCCATAAATTCACCAACTTGCTTTTAGAGTTCCTTTGTCTCTTTGGGATTACTCCTATAAGCATGCTCTGCTCGAATGGTACACTGTGTGGACAAAATCAATTTGATGTTCGATCCCTTGGATAGAGAGATAACCCTTTCACTTCCTGAAAGACATCTTCAAATTCCCTGGCAAAAGTGACAATAGAACTAGGCAAAGAAGTGTCAAGTTGGTTAGTATTAAAGCGCCTCTTTCAGACAAAAGCACAACGTGTGCTCGCTTTTAAGAACAATGCTCTCTTAACCTCACTTGCTCTTGCATAGAAATTGATTTTTCACTCATTTTCTCTTAAATTTTCAGTCGCTTTCTTTTTATCACTCTCTTTCTTTTGCTCACTATCTTTTTCACTCTTTTCTTCCTGCTCACTCTCTTTCTTTTTCACTCTTTATTCACTCTCAATCTTACTTGATCTATATAAACTTGACTTGGTGTCAAAAGAAAAAGAGTGACGGTTCGTTGGTTGTGCACGAACGAGTACTTAGTAGTGAAGCCGTCATGCTGAACTTTCCTATCAAATTGCCATGATCTTCTTAATAACAAGTGCCCAGGTTGCATTGGAACTACATCACACAAAACTTCATCTTCATATTTCCCAATGCTAAAAGAGACTAACACTTGTTTATTCACCCTTACCTCCCCACTATCATTCAACCATTGCAATTTATAAGGTCGAGGATGCTTACATGTCAGCATTCCCGCCCACCATGGTTGTGTTAGTGACATTAGCAACTTCCATCAATGATCCACACCGGCACATTCTTGTTTCGACATGGTGGCACCCAGCGTGAAAATGTTATCCCAAGCAGATCCGTCATCTCTTTAGCTTGCACACTTAAGGCCCTCTTGGCCACCATTAGTTATCCTTGGACAGCATACTCCTCATCATTAGCATCCTCTAAGGATGGCATAGAATCACAATCCGACTCATTGTTTGTTTCAATCTCACCATTGTCCCGCATCACCATGACTCTTGTTCTGACATCGGGCTTACACACATGACCCTCGCCTTGGCATTTAAAACACATAATATCACGATTCCGAGTAGTGAAAGAATCAAGTTTACCTTGATTTCCTTGGTTGTTCCCCTCTTATTTTAGTTCTGTTTTATGCTTGGCGTTGGGTGGCTTCTCTTCCTTTCTCCATTGATTCGATTTCCACTTAGATGAACTTGGACCAGGTGTAGAACGTTTGTTGCTACTATCCCTCCACTTGACTTGATTCTCAATCTTGATGGTCATATGCACCATATCCTCCAACTCCACATAATGTTGCAATTCCACTGCATTTTGAATCTCCTGGTTTAAACCTACTAGAAACCTTGCCATGGTAGCCTCTCGATCTTCTTCAATATTTGCTCTAGTCATTGCAACCTCCATCTCCTTATAATACTCCTCCACACTTCTAAGCATCTTGCCTTAGGGTTTGCAACTTGTCAGACACCTCTTAGTAGTATGCTCAGACAAATTTTCCGCATCACCCCTTCATCTCTTCCCATGTTTCCACCGATGAATTTCTATTCGCCTCTTATTCAACACTAGCTGTCCCACCACATCATGACATCCGAGAACTCTATGACAGCAAGCTTTCCACCTTCTTATTTTCTAATAATGGTGACAATAAAAAAACCAACTCTACCTTCCCTCTCCCACTCAAGATATGCCAATGGGTCATTATTTCAGAAGATGGAATTCTTCATCTTTAATGTTTCCCAAATTATTATTCTCCGATTCCTATCTTCTATGTCTCCCTCATACCTCCCAAGCATTAACACCCGAATCATAACCATTCTCATCCTCAAAGTCTCCTCCGTCATACTCTTCTTCGTCTACCCACGCCCCTCTTCTTGACAGCCTCTCCCTTCTATGCCCTGTGGGAGGGTTTCGTGGGTGCTCAAAGCTTTGCTCCACCCTCTCATGGAATTGTTCCAATTCAACCCTAAACATTCTCGGGCCACGCCCGATTCCCCTGGCCCGACCTGGACAGCGGATCCGAACCGAAGTTCCGGGGTGCAGACCATATACTCGGGACTCTCTTACTCCTCGATATATATATTTTAAAAGCCGAACTGGAACCTGTGGGTATGACCCACATCTTATAACATAATCAAAATATCAAAAGAACTACCACTGGAGTGGTGTCCATCAAAATCTATACACATTTACCGAGTCCCATTTACAAATACAAAAACTGGTATTTCTTTACATTTACAAATCGAGCACTCCGAACTCCACATGTAGTGAACCAACCCTTACAAGTGTGTCGCCCAACTGTATACAAGTGATGTTTTCGCAGGCCTTCTCTCCGTACCTACACCTGATTAAAAAACCCGTGCTAAGCTTTATGCTTAGTAGGAAACATATTTTATAACTTATACTGATACACATGCATTTAGACTGAATCATGAGAAACATATAACAAAAACAGATATCAAAATCTTCATGAATTCATATAATCCAAATGTATAACAGTCGATCATATCTCGTAACAAACTTCAGACATAAGTTACAACGACAAGGCATCCACCGCCCCTTTTGGCGATCATGACTTTCTCAAGCCGTCGTTTTTCTATTCATGTTATCGACATAATTCTCGTTTACTCACTCAGACTTTTAACAGAATTCTTACATCTCCCATAGGAGTATAAAGTCTATACGTAGATACACCTCGTATATATAGTCGAGCGAGTCGAATTCTTTTATTCAAATTTGCATGGTTTATGTTCCATGACTTTATTATACAATCGGAACATATACTTATGCGAAGATACCCGTAGGTTCATACTGGTTCATATCTCCGAAGGACACATTCTTTCTTCTTCATTCCTCGTATAATTTATAATGAACTTATACATATACTACATCTGAGGTACTTATCCACATACTCATATTTATCTCAAGTTTATACTGCTTCGAGCCCCCGTAGGAGTTACGTAATCCTATGCTTATACAAAGGTACTTCTTATAACGTGATCGGGGTACTTATATCTATCTCATATCTCCGTAGGAGTTTACAGAGATATGCCACTTTAACGATACCGTATTGCGTAACTTGGTTTCATATCAGCATCTTCGTAGCACTCACTTGTTCAAATGTCCCAAGAGACTCACACCAGGCTTATATCAAACTTATCTCTATACACATACGAGTACCGCGGTACTACTGAGTTTATCCTTATCCGGAGCTTATATGGAGATACCCGTAGGTACTACAGAGATTAATCGATACGGCACCAGAGGTACTACGTAAATTAATCAGACATGTGGAGCATTCGTAGGTACTTCAGAACTTATATTACGCAGAGATACTTTTGTATCTTCAGCATCATATCTACAGAGCATATCTTGTCTTACCTGATCTTATAATCGGTATTACTAGCTTATTCTGTACTCGAATCTCATTCTGTATTTCTGATCTTATTCCTCGGATTACCTAACATATACTTGTCTTAATTATCCTTATATCAGATTACTTTAACATGTACTGCCTTTACGTATCTTATACTTGTTTTACAGATACTCGAGTACCGTAGGTGCCACCGAATCCTTATACTTATTTTAATACACGGAGCAATCTGCAGTACCATCGGACTTATACTTGTTTAACCGATACGTGAGTACTCGTAGGTACTGCTGGACTTATACTTATTTTATCGATATGGGAGTACCCGTAGGTACTGGCATTAATCGCATACGGAGCACCCGTAGGTACTACGTAACGTATACAAAGGTACATTCCGTATCTTTACTCTGCCTCTTATTCGTCTAATATCATATGTCCGTTCGACTACCTGCACTTTCAATCATAAGAAATGAGTAGATCTGAAAGCACAATAAGTATCCGAAGATACTATACAATACTGAAGTGCTCAAAGACAGCAAAGATCGTAAGAGTATTTTAAATGTGATAAAGTCAGAAGACATCAGATGTGAGTGTCGTGGCACTAACAGACAGATGCCGTAGCACCCCTTAACAGACAAGAGTGTTGTAGCATGCATCGTGACAAGAGCGCCGTAGCACTTACCAGAGTACCGGGCATTCAATCGAGTGCCGTGAGCACTACACCGTGGAGTATCTGAGCACTAATCGTGAGTACCGGAGTTACTAATAAGGAGTGCCTAAGCACTAATCGGGGAGCACCGGGCACACCAGGATAGGAGTGCCAAGCACTACAATGTGGAGTACCGGGTACTAATCGAACGTCCACTCATTCATTCTTTATCCTTGTGTAGTCATATGATCATATGTCTTTCATAACTCATAAGGTATCTTTAATCACATTTGGCGTTCATGGCTTATATTGCTTTTCGCGTTCATGTTCCCCGCTTTCGCCAAGCTATATTTCATATCGTATTCATGTTGCATGAACACATCTATACATATTGCATTTCCTATATTTTTCCTTGTTTCATGCCTATTACATATGGCATTTCCTTATGACTTATACAGAATACTTATACATGTACTGTCCCATCACATATTTACTTATACAGTGTGATGCCTATATATTCACACATCATTTTATGTATTCTTGTTCCTATGAATCATCTTTACTCGTAAATTGAATCATTCCAATTGAATCATCCACAAACTAAAGTTATGACATTTTCATGTCAACTAGCCTAAGCCTCGACATAATTAGAACAATCAATTACATATTTTTTTTTTCAGGAGGCTTAACTTCATACCTGACCCTGGTTCTTTGTATTCATTTGAAGTTAAGGTACTAAGGGTTCTCCTCCAACTGGAATCACCAAAATCGGAGCACCGAAACTCAAGTTACGTCCGAAACAACCGGGACTACACTATGTTCAAAAACTGAACCAGAAATTGGCTTGAACATGCCCACTTTGAGAAGTAAATTGTGGCCACCCAGAGTCGGAATTAGAAGGTAGCTATTTCAGGATGTTTGGTTCTCCTTGAAGTCTATTTTAACTAGAAACTTGAATCACTCAAATCGGATCAGAAATGAGAAAGTTATTGTTAAAATACGAACACCGGTCGTAACGTAAAACAACCCCAATTGCATCGGCACGCCTCCGACCTATACCTAGCATGTGTGCTCGAATTTTGCCCGTATCGTGGGCTTTTCTTCCATTTTTCCATATGTTGGATACCAAATCAACTCATTATTACTCCATATACACATCAAAACCACTCCAATTTCATCTTGAAATGGTGGTTTAGAACTTCATATTCATCTTGTAGTCTCAATTATACTCAATTCATCTTTCAATACATATCTTTCTTCAAAATTCTTTTTCATGACTCCACTTAAAACAATCCCTCTCATGTGGGTCATAACCCATTCACAAGTCAAACCCAAGGATTAGTTAGGTTTGTTCTAAACCCTAACTCACCATTTCGTTATTTAACCGTGAATCCCACCTCAAAGGGAGGATTCCAAACTCATCATGTTCCATATGGGGTTTACCAACCCTAATTTCAAGAAATCTAAGGTGATGATGAAATTCTATCAAAACCCTAGGTTTGAAAACCATAGACATCCCTACTATGATCCAAATACACATAATCTCATACCAAATTCATACTTCATACAAAATCCAAAGACTCATACTCATAGCCATAGTTCCATACCTTAATTTGGCTTCCTCTTCTTCCTTCTTTTTCTTCCCTTCTTCTCCACGGTTTTCCTCTCCCAAATTGAGACCAAATTTGGTCTTAAATCCAACTTTTGAGTTAAGGCCATGTTTGGCCTTCAAAACCCATTTTTGGGTTTTTTTTTTTTTTTTTGGATAATTAAGAATTTATTTCCAAAAGGGCAATACCCCAACAAACTAAAAATAGTACAAAGCCAAGGGCAACCAGAAAATACGAAAACCGGACAGCACCTCCCCTAAAAACATAGGAGCAGGGGCATCAGCCCGATACAAAAAACCACCAGAGTGGAACCAAAACAAGAGATCAACAATCCTCAAGACAACCCAAACCCAAAAACAGGGCAACCAACCAACCGACTGTAGAGTCCCAACCCCATATCCGGCAAAAACATACGTGCATAAACCCGCCCCACATCCCGGCACAGACCACCAGAGTGATTAGTCAAGACAACAATAAGTGAGATATGGTGTCCACGCATCGCTAGAGTTCGCGTACCGATAGCATGCTCCTTTTTCTCCTCGGGCTGAAGAGCTTTTCGACATCTGGGCAAGATGTGGGCCCAAATTTCATCAATTTTTATATGCTTAAACGTTTCACAAATGAGGAGAAGTGTCTTAGGAAATCGCAATATTTGGAAGTTTATCGTTTTTCTGAAGAATCCAATGATCCTATTCCACTTAGGTGGAGATAACATTAGAATATTGGTATCTCAAAACAACTCGCTATAGAATCAACTAAGTAACTTCAAGATTACCAGCATCAACACACCTAGTTAAACATTCGAAGGTATTGCCAATCAGCCTTTCCTGGATATCAGTAACCTTCACATTTCCAGTCTTACCTGGGGTTGTAATGTGGTTGCCTATATCATCTAGTGATAACCCGCACCACTCACTCATAGAAGAATCCAAAGATCATCAACATACTTAACAGCCTCCTACCGGCGATCCGCACTCACCAGATTTCCGTAGCGTCAACCATTTTCTTCACACCCTGACACTTCCCATGACTATGGCCAAAGATCTTACGTAGCAGGCGCAGCTCGAGGAACCCATGGGTACCACCCTATCAAGAGTGTACTTACCATTTCCCGTGATCCAATATTGCGCATTTAGGAAATGTGTACAATTCACATCCACCTCAATGCATATCCTAGCAAAGGATAATCTAGAGTGATTCCTCGTGAGTGTCTAAATGCATAGGAATGCCCACAAAGACTCTCGCAGAATGCATCCAAGGCTAGTAACGTACCAAAGATTCCGTGAGGGATGTGTTAAAAACTTACCCAAATAGTAGGAGGTGGGATTCGCACGTTACATCTCCATGCCTGGTTTCCAGAGCCGAAGAATGATTGGTCTACCAGCCAAATACCAAGGCCCATTCTCCAAAACCCAATCCCGAGCAACCAGGTCTCTGAACCTGAAAATGTACAACCCATTATCTGTGGTGGAGATCTCAGGCATCTCGTGGCTCACCCAAAGCCGCCTCGACCTAAAGATTTAACCACACATGTAATGGGAGACGCTTTTGTCAGCGTAACCCGACTCCACAAGGCTTCCCTTCCCATAGCACCCACTCCTTCAAATCCACGCCTCCCGAGGAGGTTTGCCAGTCACCTTCCATCGACCGTAGAAGGGCCGTGAAAGGCCAAAGAAGAAAGCAAGATTGGATCGATTTCACAAATGCTGTCCTCCACCGCGCCAACCTCGCGCATCCGACGCTGACCTCGCCGCTACCCTTGCCTCACTCACCCGTACATCAACTTTGACGCTCTCGCTTGTAACCGAATCCGACGATGGTCGCACTGGTGGGAAGTCGCCATCTCCAAGACCCAAATTGAACACTTCCTCGGACGAGGAGGATCGATCGAGATCGCCGACGCCGATCGCTACTCCCGCTCGCTGACGCTTTACCGGATTCCTAAGACTCCGAGTTACCGGAATCCCATTCCACGACTAAGATTTGAAACACTGGCCTAAAAATGTTCTTCCCGGTTTTAACCCATTCAATGAAGTTGGTCCTTGCGTAACGCATCAGTCGATACGACGGATCCATTTTTTCCCCTCAAATCTTACTCGTCCGTTGCCTTTCCGTTCTTAGCACCTGCGACAGTTTAATGAGCCTATCAAGAATCAAGTGCGAGCACGCTGAATGAAGGTTTTGCCCGTATTTACATCTTTGTTGATCTTGCACCGACGATCGCTCCAAGATGATCCTTTCCTTTGATCTCCTCGATCGCGATTTCCAGATCTCACCGTGGACTGTGCTCTGCCTCCTTATCTAAGGATACACCGTGGTTTCGCTACATTTGCAACCCCACTCGGCCGACATACCCATTTCCCTCGTAACCTCGACAGAAGACCTTCTCTGGCCCGCCGCCATTATCCGGGAATGCATTGCTTAGGAGCAATAACTTGCAGATCCGCGAGGATGCACCTACGCATTGCTCGGTATGTGAAGTCAGGTACCGCTCGTCGATCTCGCTTGAACCCGCCACATCGCTGACGGCGCCATGGTAGTGATAACCTCCGATGGACGTAAAATCGGCGCAAGCTCCGATCGGGCCCCTCCACTATGGCCGCACCGAATAACGCTCCACGCGGTAACCTGGGATCCAAGAATTCGGGAGCGACCACGTGTGGTCAACTCCCCACCAACTCCGGTCCCCACCAACCTATTTGTCATCCCTGTGAATCAGTGCGAAGACGACAAGGGAGTCATCACCAGAGAGCATTGTGTTGTGGATCCTTCTTCAAATTTTTATGGGAATTCAATCTTCATTTTGGAAAATTCAGATTCGGGAGAACCCATTTTTGGGTTAAGTTTTTTTATTTGCTTTTTGGTCCTCCAACTTTTGATCATTAGTATTCCAATTTCCCCTTATTTCATTTTGGCCTCAATCTTGTTAACTTATGACTTTGAAGCCCCTTTTTGGACAAATTACAATTTTGTCCTTAATTCTTGTAAAATCTCCGGGTTTCTAATTTCCATGTTTCGCATTTCAATTACGAAACATTCAAATTATGCTACAAAATACTTCCTAAACAAGTCCGAAAATCAATAGGGTACATTTCGGTGTTACATTCTCTCGTAATTCGCGCTAAGGCCCTGGTGATAATGAACTCATCAACTCCTCCCGCCACACCTTCGGGGATGGTCGGTTGCTGATATAGTGGGCCGCAAAAAACAAGGTTGGGAGGAAAAGTAAGACTCGAATAAATCACCACCACTAAGCCACTCAAGAATGATTCACTCGCTCTCGCTCATGTTTTCACACAATATATTTGGCTTTTTCTCACTCTAATAATCTTAATCACTTTGCCTTTTCCACTCGTAATTTCTCTTATAGTTCTTTTGGAACTAATCAAACAAATAAGATTTTTCAGCAAAATTCAATAAAAAACCTATCAAAGGACAGGTTGGTGGCATTAACCGATATTCAAGCTTTATTTATTTATTTTTTTATACTATGGTGGGATTGGATTGCTAGCAACTAGAATGATGATAAACTTAAAGGATTTTTTTTTTTTTTTTTGTTGACTGGATCCTTTTCCTTTACAACTTTTTTTTTTTTTTTTTTTTTTGTTAACCTGGAATGGACTGTTAAAAAAAAAGGAAACAAACAAAAGTTATATGCGATCAGGAATGAAGAAAATCGGACTTGGGATGGAGTAGATATTAGGTTGTGACTAATATTGGGGATTGAATGAAATTTAGAAGAACGGATGGAAGTGGTGACTAAATTGGGTTCGAATAAAGAAGAAAAGAAAAGAAAACGTATAAGATAGGCAAACCGGAAAAATAGAACCTGTTGTTATGATACCAAATGATACGAACCCCGTCAACTTATGTGGAGACCAGTGATCGGATTAGCTTTGAAGAACCGCTTTAGTATTTGGCTCAGATGGAAGACCTCGACCCGTTGCTTATAGAAAAGCAAGAACCTTTATATGTGATGACGCCACAATCGGTCATGGAGATCCGATTGATAAGTCTTGGTGATAGCTACGGAATAACTCGATAAGTCCAAAGAGTTCTTTTAAGAACCAAAGAGAAATTTAAACTCTTTAATTTTATTAATGCTTAAAACTTGCATCGTGTGGATAACAAGCCTTTAAATAGCCCAAAATATGAAGAATAGAAACTAAATAGGTTCTACCACACAAGGAAAGTAAATATTTAGCCAAAAAGCAGAAAGGAAACTAACATACTTCCTAAAGTAACACACTAAAAAAAGAGGAAACTAGATAATTTCAGGATAAGGCTTGGGAATCAAATCAGCCCTAACATACTTTTTCCTAAAGTAACACACTAAAAAAAAGGAAACTAGATAATTCTAGGATAAAGCTTGGGAATCAAATCAGCTAATAAATCTTTGAATAAATCAACAAAGAAATCAAGAAGAAATCGTGGGAACAAATCAAGCACAAAATAAGCTCCTGAAAATAAGAGCAAAATCAGAACAAATCGTAACCAAATCGCCTAAATAGAAGCAAATCGCCAAAGAAATCAACAAGTCAAAAACACCCTAGCTCTTGGTCCAAGTCCGGATTTAATTTGATGACGTGGACCATCTTTGTTTCCATTTTAAAGTTGAACACGCTAGCTTCTTCCACGTGGACATCTCGGATTAAAACATGAAGGGCTTTTTTTAATCTCTTAGCCCTGGCTCGTGTCATAGGGCCCAGTGGGACTTCGAGCGGGTCCACACTCCCTTTCTTAGCTCTGCTTCCATCACAAACAGCAGCTAGGGTTTGTTCGAACCTATTTCGTTTTCTCCTCCATTCTTCTCTCCTGCTTGCTAAAAAGACGACGCCTATCGACGAAGTTACTTCCCGCAAAGGTGGTATTTGTTTGAGCTTTGTTTGCTTCTTCTTCCCTCCCATTTTCTTCGCTCTCTACTATTGAAGACAACGCCATTGACGACTTACTTGCAGCTAGGGTTTGTTCGAACTTGTTTCTTTTTCTCCTCCCACTCTTCCCGCTTCGCTGAAGACTCACGCCTATCACTACTTACTGCTTGCCCAAAACTGTTTGCGCCTGGTGTGTATGTATATGTTTATTTTCTATTTTGTGATAATCTTTGAAGCAGGTAATGGGAATTATGGTTTTCATTCTCCTCGCATAGTGAGTTGATTGTTGGAGAGATTGGATATAGGGTCTTGAATTTTTCTTAAATTGCAAATTGGGGCTGAGGTTTTCACATTATCATTAGTTTTCACTCAAATCTGCTAGAAGTTGGGAAATGACATATTTGGGAGTATTCAAATTCTTATGTTATTCTTTAGGCGGATTCCACTAATTCTATTTACTTACTAAAAGTGGGAAATGATCAGGAAATATTACCGGCCTAATCATCACTCTTTGTCTCCGCCATTTTTCTCTCTTTGCCCAACAATTTTGAAGAAGCAAACAAAGGCTAAAGATTTCATTTTGATTTTAGATAGAGTTATTATAACTTATCAAGTTTTCCTATAAGTTATTGCGTGAATCATTTAATTTTGGATTGGATGCTACTTTTCCTTTTCCTTGCATTTTATGTTTCTGCTTCCCTCTCTGATCATAATGATCTAATTTTCTTTCCTTGCATGAATAAGCTTGTAAAATCTCATATGCTCCCTACATTTTCTCTTTTGCTTCCTTTCTGATCACTACGATATAAGCTTCTTTCCTTGCATGAATAAGCTTGTAAAACCTCATATGCTTCATTTATCATGCCACAACCTTAGTTTATTCAATTGGAAACCCCACATTCATAATAACAAATTTCATAGTTAGTAGGTAAAATGCAGAACACATTAGGATTTTTTGAAGCTCTCCTAGGGATTGAATGCAGGACATTGCTTATTAAAGCTCATTGAAGAAAAATCTTTTGGAAAAGAAACCAGAGAAAGCTTCATATTTTTCTAAGACATTTGTTGTATGATTGACTAAGTGAAGAACCAAATAGAAGAAACATTCCAACTATGAAAAGTTACTGATAATTTAAAGTTCCAACTCCTATGTGAAAAAGCTGACTCTAAGGGGGACCTGGTCCAACTTGCTTGTAAGATTTAAGGTGATTTATCCTTCTTGGAGAGACTAAGGGAAGGCTTAAGGAAAAAAAATCAATTTATCTAGGATGGTTCCTTGTTCCAAGATAAAAGAAAGATAAATGGCTGGAAGAAAGAACTATGTTTTGGAGGGATTGAAGAATTGCGACCAATTAATGATCCCCACTCAATGGGATCTGTTTGAAAATTAAATTGCCTAGGTGGAAGAATCACAAAGAAAAAGGTGATGTAATGAGATTGGAGGAGTCACTCCTATTAGAATGTTACACTAGAAAAGAATGTCAAGGGGAAGATTACCCCCGCAAGAGTCTCTTAGAATTGATTTAGACTATTTCCAATAATAATTAATATAATATGAAGAAGGTCGGTGTCCTTGTTGGGATAGTTTTCCTTACTGATTATGTGGTTCTCGAAGATTGAGTCTTCATCCCATTCCTTTTTGCAAACCATATGTGATCTCGACAACAAGGAGCAAAGAAGTTATTCTTATCAAAATCTCTACAACCACTTGCCTACATAGGCTTTGTTGCAAACTAAAATCCCCTCAATTACATGAAATTTTCTACCTTCTACCATTGGAAATTTTCAGTCTACACAGAACCTTCTACCTTATGTCACCTTTTTTTTTTTTTTGGATAATTAAGATTTTATTTCCAAAGGCCAAGCACCACAAACCAAAGAATACACACAGCCTGGGGCGCCCAGTAAAGGTGTTAAAAACGAACAAGACTCCCTAAAATTATGTGGAAAGGGCATCACCAAACAACCAACAACAACCAAGGACTACCAAGCTACTGGCCAACCAAAATACAAACCCACAACTCTGGCAAAGAGAACACCACCCAAAACCCAAACCCAAATTTCACCCGGCAAAGACAACCAAGGCCCAACAGAGATCAGCCCCCAGCAAGTTATAAGTACCATCAATCACCAAGACAATCCACCATGGCCAAGAATATTAAGAGGGAAGGACCATCTCTCACACATTGATCTGTTCTCAGGATTATCCACAACCTTCTGAAAACTGGAAATTCTTAGTCTAACATCATTACATATGAGCTGAAAAATGGCATCAACGGGAGAAAAAATGTTCTCATGAACTCTACAATTCCGCTGTCTCCACGAGTGATAAATGGTAGCACCCCATGCAATCCTCTTAGTAATAGAGCAAAACGTCTTCCCCTTGGTGGCAATTACCCATAAGCATTCATTTTCCCAATACCTCGGCATTATGGAGTTTCCACATAACCTTAAAATCCTCAACCAAATACCAGCAGTGAATTGGCAACCAAAGAACAAGTGATTCTTGTCTTCAACATTAGCCCGGCAAAATACACATGATATCGCGTTGGTCATACCCCACCTGAGAAGTTTGTCTTGCGTAACCAATCTATCCTGAATGGCCATCCAAACAATAAATGCATGTCTCCTGATAGCCTGGGGAAACCATATCGTATAATGCCAGTTGATCACCTGGCTTCTTTGGTTCAAAATGATTCCAGTTCGACCAATGCTGAATTCTGCATCTGAGCAAGTGTCCACTTAGATAACATCCCCTCTCTGTGAGTCATCAAGGCGATACCAATGGCACAACTATTCTGATAGCAATATGTCACCGAGTTCGCAATAGGCCAATTCCACCTACCATCATCAATAACCTCAGCCCACACAGCGTTATTATGAATACCGAAGCCATATATGACTGATCTCCATAGTAAGGAAGGAGAGGATCAACCGGGTTCCAAAATCATGCCATAAAGTCCCCGTGCCATCAGACACCCCCGGTGGCTTAATGAAGGGCACATGATCCCCGTTCTCTCGCCCGCGCTTTACGCCAACTCCACGAGCAAATCGAAGGGATTTTAGCACACCACAGGCTCCCGCGTCTCATATACATCCTCCACACCCATGCCACCTAAAGTGAGTCCTTCCTATAAAACAGATTCCAAATGTGTTTCATAACATTTGCATCATTCGAATCTTTGATACGACGCAATCCCGCATTCACCCTCCTCCTTCCTGAGACAAATGTATCCCAACTCATTCGCTCTGCGACTCCCAAGTTTTCCCGCCCAAAGGAAACTGTTGAAGGCTTGTTCAATCTTAGAGATCGTGTATTTCGGGATAATAAACAGATTGCACCAATACGTCTGTATACTATACAAAACTGAACCAATCAGCTGTAGCCTACCCGCATATGATAACGCCCTGCTTGTCCAAGACTGTATTCGCCTTTAATTTTATCCGTGAATAATGGCGCACCACCGTGGGAAAGCCTTAGTTGAGATCAAATGAATCTCCAAGATATTTCATATGAAAACTCCCAAGTCAAGCCCGTGGTGCTCAATACAAATCGCCTTGATATCATCATTTACTCCTAAGAATGAAAATGGCGCCTTCTCGCTTGTTCACTGCCCGTAAAATCCCTCAAACCTTTTAACTCTTCCATCATAACTTGACACCGGATTTCGTCCCTCCGAAGAAAAGCGCGGAAAATATCAGATCCGCAGTTTAAATGAGTTGCCGATTTCCTCGCCGATGCAGGAGCCATAAACACACGAACATTGGGGAATTCAGCACTAATTATTGGAAGAATTTGATCGGGAGGTCAAGACGCATTGAATGTGGCATGTGAAAACCCTTTCGACCTCATATTTGGGCCTTAGAAGGCAAAAAAACGTGGTCGACTGACAAACCCCTCGATGTGGAGCTTCGCCATATTTATTTTAAAGTTTGCTTTATTTATTTTAGAAGATTTGCTTTATTTATTTTAGAAAGTTATCTTTGTGAGTTGCTTTTTTGTAATTTAAAAGTTTCTTTTTCTAGTTAAAGTAGAAGAATTTTTGTAATTTAGAAAGTTTCTTTTCCTAGTTAAAGTAGAAGTTGCTTTTGATTTAGAAAGTATGGGGCCATATATACCCCTAATGTAGTCTTGACAATCAGTTCAAGCTTAATAACATTTTCATAAGCCAAAGAAAGATTCTGGTTCCGAGACAAGAGTCCTAATCATGGTTCAAGTGAAGTTCTCAATCCCCATTGCAAAAACGCATCGCTGATCTTGAATCTCGGTGGGTTCAATCGCCTACAAAAGTATGGCTATCAATGATGATCCTATATACAAAGACCTTCATGGAAGTGAAGGTGATGAAAGTTTCTCGACGAGGAATTGTGCCGCCTAGCCAAGTTCGATCATTCAGAGGCGCAAGAAGCCTAAAGACAAGCATTCAAGAGAATATGATTATGGAGGAAGGTATGAAGATCGATACCGCGATGATGATTACTATGAGAAACGTAATAATGATGAAAGTTCTAGATTCAATCCAAAGTTTGATATTCCAGAATTTGAAGGAAGGATGGCGTCGATGACTTCGATTGGCTTAATACCGCTCGAACGCAGTTCAACACATGATCCCCTTATAGCTAAAAGGTGCAGTTGGTGGGCTATCAAGATGCGCAAGAATGCTTCTTGTGAAAATTTTAAAAAGGAGGCAGCGCCGTGAGAGATGACAAGAAGAAGATTGGTGGGAAAGATTAAGAAAGCAAACCAGGCCAAGCATCTTCCTTCCACTATCGCCAAGATATTCTCCTCAAATGAAGAAGACGACTCCCACATCCCCTTCTCGTTCTCACCGTTAGCTCGCTTGGAACCACTTTGTAATTAAAGATGTTTCTGCTGTTAATCGCACTATTCGACGGTTTCCCTGGGCCACGAGCATGCTTTCAGCCATTCCGGCCGGGCCGCATGCAATGCATTGCTACCCAGATAAGCTTCTCGCTAGGGTCTCACCAAATTTCATATCTTCAGGTATTTTGTCGTGCCGATGTCGAGACAGAACCACTTATTCTTCTACAGCTTCACACCGTATTCGCGAGGATTCAAGGTTGTGTGGGTCTATAGAACCCGAAATTGGGAGAATCCACTCTTATGGGTAATCGCTGCCATGGGAAAGTCCCAAATTCTATTACAAGGAAGATTTATGGAGTACTACTATTTACCACTCTGTGGGGTCATCTGAATAAGAATTCAAGAGAACAAATTTATGCTCCACCGATAATATTTTTCATCTCATTTGTGATGATGTTAGACTCGTATTTCGGTCTTCTCGTATGTCAGTTGATACCCCGCAAATGCATCACGTGATGGTCCTTCCCTTATTAGCATTTTATCTCCCAAGTGTGTTGGCAAATTTTCTTGATTTGTGATCATTGGGCCTTGTTGCCTTGCCCTGCCAGGGGCGGTTCTTGTGTTGTTTTTTTTGCTCGATTGTGGCTTTTGTCTTTGCCTCTGCGGCTTTGTGTCACTCTCAAGTTGTTGCCCTGCTCCTATTTTTTATAGGAGGTGTCGTCCGCTTTTCGGGCTCGGCCGTGGCCTCGGCCCGCCTCAGACTTTGTCAAGGTCGCCCCTTGGTAATAAATTCCACTATCCAAAAAAAAAAAAAAAAAAAAAGATATTCTCTCCTCAAATTGTATCAACAGTTGCATCCGACCGCGAGGAGTATTCTAATGAGTTTGAAAATTTGATGATCAAAAAAGGAGACTCTCATAAGAGGTCGAGGAAAGTACCATAGCCCGCTACCTTGCCGGTTCGAGCTGGAATTTCTAAAAATCGTTCAATTGGGTGTACCATATAATACTCTTTCAAGATGTGATAAAGCTTGCCTTAAAAGTTGAGGCTCTAAACAAGTATGGGGGTTTTACTACAAATCGGATTAAAGAAGGATTTATCAAGAATTCGACTTCGAGGGGTCCTAGTAGTGCTAAAACCATCCTTAAACCTCAAGTAAAAGGTGAAGTGCACAAGCCACAGCAAGAGTCTACCTCTAAGTCAAGGCAGTGCTTTAAATGCCACTGACAAAGTAGCTTCGAATGTCCTAACCGACGAGTGGTCGCTCTAATTGAAGAATATGAAGCCGAGGAAGAAGATGTCTACAGGCAATTGAATCTAACCATGAAGATAAGGAAGAACTTACTATGGCCCACCATGGACTTCCTCAGTTGTTCAAAGGAGTCTTAAGATAGGAGGCCAAGTAATGAGGAGAATCGTCGCGGCCCAATGTCTTTCACACAAAGTGCACATCTAAGGACGGTTTGTTTGGTTATTATTGATAAGTGGGAGCTTCGAGAATTGTGTTTCTCGAGATGGTGCAAAAGCTTTACTTGAAGATGGACCCACACCCGAAACCCTATAAACTTAGCTGACTTCAAGAGGGTAGTGATATCAAGGTAAAGCATTGATGCCTTGTCTCTTTTATAACTGGAAAGCACTACCAGGACAAAGTATGAAGTGATGTTGTTCCAATGGGTGTTTGTCATTTGCTACTTGGGAGGCCATGACAATATGATAGGAAGGTCATTTATGATGGCTTCAAGAACACTTAATATTCCACTGATGTCAAAATCGTCTTTTTTTTGAAGACCGGCTTAAACCTGTAAGAATGCTTCCAAATTTCTCCAAACCAGCCAGAGCAAAATTTTTGTCACAAAATCCAGTGCCTGGAAAAGAAATCGTGAGTCGGTTCAGATAGATGGCCTTGGTTGCTATTGAAGAAACCAAAAGTAGAAGGAGATCCCAAAAGAAGTAGAGCCACTCCGGGGCAGAATTTGTCGATGTAGTACCCGAGGAGATTCCACATGGGTCGCCCCCCATGAGAGATATTTTCTCCAACATCAAATGCACTTCTCGACTGCAGTCCTGTTCATTCAATGTCCGCTTCTTATAGGATGAGTCCTAAAGAACATGAAGAGCTTACAAGACAAGTTGATGAGTTGCCCAACAAAGGGCTTATTCGAGAGAGTAAAGGAGTTTCTCCTTTGTGCGGTTCCTCGCCCGCTAGTACCAAAGAAGGATGGATCTTGGAGGATGTGTGTTTTTTTTTTTGATGATCGAGGATGTGTAATATAGTAGGGCAACCAACAAGATCAAGCATGTGGAATATCGATTTCCCATTCCAAGACTCGATGATTTGGTCGCATCAACTCTATGGTGCGTCCATCTTTTCAAGATTGATTTGAGGAGCGATACCATCAAATCTGTATTTGAGGGAAGTTAGGAGATGAATGGAAGACGGCCTTTAAACTCGAGATGGACTTCTATGAGTGAATGGTGATGCCATTTGGACTCATCCAATGCCCCTAGCACTTTTATGAGGTTTATGAATCATATCCTTAAGCCATGCATTGGAAATTTTGTGGTGGTATACTCTTGATGATATTTCGATTCATAGCAAAAATTGACGGAGCACTGGAACATTCCGAGGCAATTGTTCCTATTCTTAAGGAGCAACGATTATTTGTCAACTCTGAAGAAGTGTGAGACTTCTATGCCGACAATCATATTTCTTGGTTATGTGGTTGGCCAAAGATGGAATTGAGACGGACCTAAGCAAGATGAGGCGACAATTTAATTGGCCAACTCTACCGATCCATGATGCGAAGTTTTCATGGGCTAGTCTCTTTTTATAGGAGATTTGGCTCCGTGGATTTAGCCCCATAATGGCTCCTCGTGAACCGACGCTTAAAGGGAGACAACAAGTGGACTAGTGTTTGTCAAGAAAGCTTCCAGCTGATTAAGAAGAAAGTAACCTAAGCCCCACAAGCTTATTTTACCCGATTTCAACAAAGTCTTCGAAGTAGAGTGTGATGGATCTAAGTTGGGATTGGAAGGCCGCCCTTAGTCAAGAAGGAAGACCCATCGCTTTAGTGAGAAGTTAAATGAAGCAAAAAGGAAGTACTCCACCCATGACAAGGAGTTTTATGCTATCTATAGAGCTTTATTTCATCGAGTCAATACTTGCTTTACAAGCCATTTGTGCTTTTCTCATCATTACACTAAAATTCATCAACCACCAAAGACAAGTTGAATAGAAGACATGCGATATGGGTGGAATTTACAAGCCGCATAACTTCACAATCAAGCGGGTGTTCATAACGCTGTTGGGCGGATGCCTTGAGTAGGAGATACGCCCTAGTTACTTCCGGCGCAAGTCCAAGTAGTCGATTCAATGTGCTGAAAGAACTATATTATATATGTCGATTTTGGTGAAATCTCGGAAGGGTATGCGCCGACAACCCTTTCAAGGATTTTAAGTATTTATTTCCGTTTTCTTAAAGGAAATAATTTCATGCATCCCATCTTGTCTCTTTGAGATTGAGCATTCTGGATGAGCTGCATGGTGGAAACATTGGGGAGGACATTCTTGTGAAGCAAAACCTTAGCTCTAGTGAAGGCAACTTCTTTTGGCCTAAGCTAGAGAAAGACATTGCTAGATTTGTCAAGAAGTGTGTTGTGTGCATGATGGCTAAAACTCATGGAAACAATGCGGGACTATATACACCATTGCCAATTCCAAATATGCCATGGAGGAGGTGTTTGATTTTGTTTTCGGGGATTACCTAGGAACACAAAGAAACAAAGATTCATTCTAAAGGGTCGCTGATGTGTTTTCAAAGATGGCCTCACTTTGTACCATGCAACAAGTCTAATGATGCTTCGTGATGTTGTCGACTTGTACTTCAAAGAGATTGTGCGCCTACATGGTATTCCCAAGACTATGGTTTCCAGATCGACTCTAAGCTCTTAGTCACTTTGGAGAACTCGCGGGAGGAAACTGGGACTTTACCTGCTCGCACTTTTATCACCCTCAAACCGATGGTCAAACCGGTTACTAATAGAAGCTTGGGAAATTCTCCCATAAGGAGCTATGTGGGAAAGAACGTGAAGTAATGGGATTTGATTCTACCCTAAATTGAGTTCGCTTTACACAGTCCATGCATAATCATTGGAAAAGCCCATTTGAGGTAGTCTATAGACTACAACCGATTGACTCATGGAATTAGCACCCATCCGACTATTCAACAATTTAGTGGAAATGCTGAAGTTAGAGCCACAAGAGATCAAGAAGTTGCATGAAGCAGTTCGCTGAAGATTGAGAAGAAGAATGCCAAATATGTGAACAAGCAAATGTATCACAGTAAGTATGTTGAGTTCGAGGTCGGGCGAATTGGTTCGGGTACACCTTCGCAAGGATAGGTTTCACCGAAAGTTTGGAAAGCTCAAGCTGGCGGTAGATGGCCCTTTCTAAGATTATAGAGAAAATTAGAGAATGTCACAAGTTTCAGCCGCTTGCGATGAATATGAAATTTCTCCTAAATGTTCAATGTTAAGGACTCCTCGAGGGTTTATCACTATGAAGACTCGAGGGCAAGTCTTTTTCCTACCTATGGGATCGATGCAGGAGCTTCTATAAACACACCGAACATTGGGAATTCAAAGACTAATTATTGAAGAATTGATCGGGGAGGTCAAGACGCATTGAATACATGTGAAAACTCCTTTGGGACCCTACTCTGGGCCTGGAAGGCAAAAACGTGGTCGTACTTGACAAACCCCCGATGTGGAGTCGCTATATTTATTTTAGAAAGTTTGCTTTATTTATTGAGGAAGATTTGCTTATTTATTTTAGAAAGTTATCTTTGTGAGCTGCTTTTGTAATTCCATAGGGAGTTTTTCGATAAGTTATTTAGAAAGTTTCTTTCCTAGTTAAAGTAGAAGTTGCTTTTAATTTAGAAAGTATGTCATATACCCCTAATGTAGTCTTTGACAATCGGGCTCAAGTTTAATAATATTTATTTCTTACAGAAAGTCCTCATTCTTCTCCAAGATCCCAGATCAGTTCCAGCATCACACCTGAAATGATCCTCTGTCAAGAACTGCTCTATCAATCAATCCCATTCATAATGATCATGCTTCACCCAATCATCTGGATCGTTTCATTAATCCCGTAAGTAACCACTTCAGGCAAACTCTACTCTCCCTCACCATCTCATCTTTCTCTAAACTTTCCATAACTAAATTTTCAAACCTTAACCCAAAACATTCCAAATCTTTGTCTCCATACTACTAAACCTTCCTAAATACCCCCTTCTTATATACCATAAATTCACCTTTCTTAACTTTGAAAATCTACAAAATTGGCCCATAACCTATTTGGCCCAAGAAAACTACCCCAAACCCATATTTTGACTTACCTTAAACTGGATCATCCATCACGGTCCCAACCTTGCATCACCTCGTGATTTAGGGTGGAACCCACATCCCGCCTATGGGCAACACGATAAGGATCTAGATAGGGCCTCCACAGCAGCGATGAATAATAGTGAGATAGTGCGGTCCCCCCTGTCTTAACCCGCTTGTTTGCAAAAAACCCCCGCTTAGCTTACCACGCATCGACATGCAGCTGCTTCAACACCGGGCTCGACCTCAACTACATGAAACCCGCTAGCCTACCATTTCCATATCACGCTCGACCTCAACTACATGAAACCTTGGCCGGTTTTTTCAACAATCGGAATTTACATTAATCGAGGTTTTCGCTTGAGAAATCAGTTAAATATGGGTTCGACATAATTGAATCATCAGAATACTATTTTCTAAAGAGATGTGCCTTTTCCCATCCCTTCCAGATATATAAATTTCACAAGAGAGATTCTATCGCAATCATTCAATCCCCAACACATTAGGATATAGTGTAGGAAATTTGGTCTTGAAGCTTTGTTGAAGTGGCAAGAGGTTGGTATCGGAATCCTCACCCATAGGTAATGCATTACTTGGATAGAGTGGAGGAGTCAACTGGGATGTGGTGATAAGAGCGCTAACGAAAATTAAAAGGTTGAATATTCAGGAGGGCTGGAAGAAATTTGGCATTGAGGCCTTGTTTAGATGGGAAGGATTTGGTACAAAAAACTCTAGAAGGAAAAGGAGAGTAAGGTTTGGATTTAAGGGGAGGGAGGTTTGCAAGGGAGTTGGGTCAAATGTATTATTTAGGAGAAATGAGAGGATTAGTTAGAGCTTTTTTTTTTTAATGAAATAATGGGATGAGCTTTTTTAATGAAAAAATTCTTAGCAATAAATGATCCATTTCAATTGTAAAATGCTCCAAAATTTGGAAGCTTTTAGAGAACAAAAAGAATAGGAAAAGTGACAAGCTTCATTCGTATCTTCAAACAACTTCACCTACTTCTTCGCCCCTGGCATGTATCCAACATCTACTGGTCAATAAGACATAATGGGAATGTACTTATTACAAGTATGATTAATATATCACTCTCAGATAAAGTCATTGTTTTCAGTATTGGATGAGGATCTCTAGGATGTCACCAAACTTAATTAATGGGAATGATATACAATGGTCAGACAGAATGAGACATCGCTCAAGAACTCCTAAAAAGTAAAGCAAAAAGAAGATTTCTTGACAAAACTGAAAATTCACTCATCTATGGCAATATCCTCAGCATGTCTATTGTACAATTTCTCTAGACCTCTTATGTCATGATGTAGTTTAAATGGTAAGGATAATGACCTCTCATATTATTTTATTCATTTGGGACCATTTTGTACAAGTGAATTATGTCTGTTTCAACTATTCCAGTGATATGTTATTACAATGGAACTATATTGAGGACTGAGACAGATGTAAAATATGGAGGGAGAAAAGCTGTTATTCTACTCAAGGACAACCATTGACAAACAAAGATTCAAATTAGTCCTCAATTGTAAGTATCCCCTAAAAAGTGGAAATAGGTTCTAACATTTTCCAATATGGGATGGCAGTAGTATGTACCGAATGTTGAACATGGTTAACACAACTACCATTGAGGAAATTGAATTGTATATTGAAGTTGTTCGAGTCAAGCCACAAGTGAATCAATCTGTGGGTGGCCATATAGATTTATTGGTTTGCGGTCATTATAACGCTGTATAATTTGACTATGGTTATGGGCCTAGTAGCGGTCCAGTACCGGATACTAGAGTATAGGGAGAAGATGAAGATTGCGCTCATGAAGAAGGTAATAATGAATCTGATGAAAATGTTGATGATGAATCTAATAGAGACGCAGATGTTCAAGTTGATGGACATGTATCATCATTTCAGAATTTCAACCAAGTTTTGGAGAATGAGCAAGAGGTATTTGTCTCTTCCCATGCAGCATGTTGTGATGTATCGAATAAACCAGATGTTGAGGAACTAGATGAGTCATCCCCTATTCATTATCACTTATCACTAACACCTCAATTTGAACATATATATATATATATATATATATATATATATATATATATATATATATATATTTTGATAAGTAAGAATTTATTACCAAAGGGCCAGAGCCCAACAAACAACCAAGAACCAATACAAGAAGCCAGAGGCCACCAGAACAAATGAAAAACGGACAACACCTCCCCTAAAAACAAAGGAAAAGAGGCAATAGCCCGATACAAAAACCACTTGATAACACAAACATAAACAAGAAACAACATCCCACATCCCGGGCACAGGCCACACAAAAGCCAAAGAAACTAAACAGCATAAAAACGGAAGCACCTCCCACATCCTGGGAATAGGAAATGACAACCCCCAAACAGCCCACAATCCGAGCACAAGCACGCCATCACTCCAAACTCAAGCATCCTCGGTGGACCTCAAGATAGCAAGGGGAAAAGGCCATCTCTCGCACACATAGCTCTGGCCCGCAGGTTGTTAAATTACATTATGAAAGCTTGTGATTCTGAGCCTAACATCATTACAAATGAGAGAGAAAAGACCACAGAAATAAAAGGTTGTCATGGACTCGCATTTCATTGCTCCACAAGTGATAAATGGTAGCTCCTACAATCCTCTGAAAGTGATAGATAAAGACTACCCTTACACCCAGTCACCCATCGAAATTCGTTCTCCCACCTCCTCGTTAACCTGTATTGCCTACACAGCCTAAGAACCCTCATCCAGATTCCGATTGTAACCTGACACTCAAAGAATAAATGGTTCCTATCCTCAACATTTGCCCGATAGAAAACATAGGAGATAGAATTGATGAGGCTCCATTTAAGGAGCTTGTCTTGAGTGGATAGTCTATCTTGGATAACTAGCCAGGTTATGAAGGAGTGCCTAGCCTGAGAGAACCACACAACTGCATGCCAATGTACAAGAGGCCTGCGTGGTCTGATAGAGTTCTAATAAGAGCTAACAGTAAAAACACCGGTCGGAGACTGGGACCAAGATATAACATCCTCTCTAGAGGTATGAAAAGGGTAGTCAGAACAGCTATTCTTAAGTGCTATGAGATCAGATGAGACAAGTAAATGTTGTTCCACTGCATTCATCCATGATGTAGAAACAACACAAGCATTCCTATGAATGGCGGAGTCATAAAGAATCCTTTCCCCAAAAAGAGGAAGTATTAGATGCAAGGGGTTCAAAAAATCATGCCATAAGAAGGTCCCGATTCCATTACACACTCTATGCCTGATAAAGGTTCTCACCCTATTCCTCAACTGAAGAATCTTCCACCAACTCTAAGAACATCTCGAGGGGATCTTGGCATTCCAGATACTGCCCTGCCTCAATAGAACCTCCCGCACCCAAGCCACCCAGATAGAGTCCTTCCTATAGAACAAATTCCATATGTGCTTCATGGTAGCGGCATCATTCCAATCCTTTATACGACGCAGCCCAAGACCACCCTCCTCCTTAGGATGGCAGAGAGACTTCCAAATTTCACCTTAGCTCTTCTTCTGGGTATCAAGCATCTTGCTGCACTGACATAAACTCGTTAAAGATCTGTTCAATCTTATAACATGTAAACTTAGGGATGATGAACATACTGCACCAATACGTTTGAATGCTATAGAGAACTGATGATATAAGCTGCAGTCTACCCGCAAAGGAAAGGGATTTACTGGTCCACGACTGAATCCTGGCCATAATCTTATCAAGAAGTGGTTGGTAATCATAGTGATGAGCGGAACACCTAAGTATTTCACAGGCAAACTCCCCATACTAAACCCCGTCATGTTAAGGATAGAAGCTTTAACACTGTCATTAATCCTTGCCAAGAACATTGCACTCTTCTGCTTATTAACTTGCATTCTCGAGAATGCCTCGAACTTTGCCAGCTCATCCATAGTAATTTGCAATAATCGGATGCATTTCATAATAAAAATATATCATCATTAAAGCAATAAGTGCGTAGAGATTGATCGCTACATTTCGTGGAAATCAAATCTAGGATGGAGAATCGCCTAGATAGGGATCTCTAGAAGGCTTCCATAGCACAAGAAATGCAAAGGGATAAAGGGTCCCCTGACGAACTCCCCTTCAAGTAGCAAAAAACCCCGTAAGCTCACCATTGACACAAATAGAAAACTTAGGAGTAGTGATGCAAGCCTTAATACACCTCAAAAGGATAGAAGGAGTACCCATAGCAGTTACAATGTCTAAGATGCAACCCCATCTTATAGAGTCATAGGCCTTCTTGAGATCAATCTTGAGAGCACATCTTGGAGGCCCAGAATCATAGTGATAGTTTTTCATCAACTCCTAAGTGAGTAGGAGGATGTCATTCGCCACCCATGCTAATACCCATGAACAAAGTCAGTTCGAAAGCAGGCAAATTATATCCAGCGCACCGCTTTAATTCGGGCCAGCACACCTTCGAAATGCACTTGTAGATAGTATTACAGCATGAGATGGGTCTATAATCATGCATTGAACTTGGGTTAGGAACTTTTGGAACCAAGGCAATAATAGTACAGTTGATCTCACGAAGCATGCACCCATAGCTTAAAAAATCTGCCACCGCAGAGCTCACGTGTCACTCCCAACAATGCTCCAGGCTCTTTTGAAGAAGAGGGAGGAGAACCCATCGGGACTCGGGGCCTTTGTGTCATCAATAGAGAACATGGCACTCTTGATCTCCCCATGTGTTATCCTGCTATTAAGAATATCCAAATGCTCAGAGGACCAAACCAAACCATCCATGTGGTAAGCATCAGTGACCGAATCTTGCATGTTACTGCCCAAAACTGATTGGAAATGTTTAACAAACCCTTTGTCTAATAGTATCCGGGTCCTCAGATCTGCATCCATTCTCCAACGTAATGGATTTGATAGAGTTCCTCGAGTTCCTGGCTTTAACAGCTTTGTGGAAGAAGTTAGAATTCCGTCTCCCAAATTGGAGCCATTGAATTCGAATTTTTGTTTCAAAAAACCCCTCAGCCAAGAGCCAAGTCATGGAAATTCTTCACACACCTTCTCATTCCCACTCAGACTCCAGATCACTGTGTTGCCTTCAGCAGAGCATTGGGCGTGATGAAGGGCCTCTAGCTTCCACACCGCTCTTCTCTCGAACATCAAAGAACACATGAAAGCTTGAAAGCTTTTAGGCGAGTTTTCACACATCTAAGCTTCCGAGTCAGCCTGTACATGGGAGTTCCATAAACTTCAATATTCCAAGCATCCTTAACCAGGTCAAGGAAAGCAGGATGGTCAGCCTGAAGTTAAAAATTTAAAGGGACAGCTCTTCTTAGGACAAGGGTCCAAGGAATTATTGAGATTAACAATCAACGGGCAGTGGTCAAACAACCCCGGGTTCAAAAATTGAGTCACAGCATTCGAGAACGTGTCCAAGGAGCACTCGTTCTATAGGGATCAATCCAGCTTCCTAGCTATGAGTTGATCACCAACCCGACGGTTTATCCATGTGAACAAAGGCCCAAGGAAAGGCATATCGGCAAGCTCCAAGTTGAGTAGGCACGCATGGAACTCCTCCATAGCAGTATCAATATTCATATTACCCCCACTCTTCTCACTAGCAAATTTGGTTGTGTTGAAATCTCCCACCAAGAACCAAGGCATAGATCCCACAGTGGACGCACACCATTGCAGATGACTCCATAGCACTCTCTTGTCAATCTGGTTATTTGAGGCATAAATGGCGGAACAAAAGAAGGAGCTATTATCCTTGAGGACCGTTATGTAACACAAAATAGCTTGGTCAGTGCAGTGCATAGCAGCAATGCTAACAACACTTGGGTTCCAACACACCCAAATCCTACCAAGCAAAGCATGATCATAGTTATGGAGCAAGCCAGGAAGTATGGAGGTGAAAATTCTGTCCTTATTAAAATTTCTAACTCGAGTCTCCAGGATGCAGACAATGCTAAGGGAGTGGACCCTAACAAACGCGCTCAATTCTTTTTGCTTTAGGGGATCATTTAGTCCCCTAATATTCCAAGCAACTATCTTAATCATGAGAAAGGGCTACACTCCTGCCATCCACATGCTTGGGATCACGATTATGTTTTTTCAATCTCCTGAGTTTGCTCTTGGTCGGACTCCATGGGTGCAAAATACTACCGGTTATTCGAGCGTGAGTAACTCAGAGGTCACAAGTTTTTAATTGTAAATTTGATTTGCAAGAGGTCGCAAAGATTTACTCCAATTAAAGCACACTGGCAGTTTGTCGCTGTTGCATCCTCAAAAAAAAATTGATCGCTTTAAGATGTAAAAAAGGCCAAGAATGTCAATGTCAATGGAAGTTTCGTGGCTCGTTGTCAAAGATACTGGCTATTTGTTATCGCGAAATATAAAGGACCACATACTTGTATCAATCCCTGCTTGAACCGGGACCATCACCAATTGGACTCAAACTTGGTTGCTGCTCATATAAAGGCAATAATTAAGGCACAATTCACATTGACTACGGCTGCTATTCAAGCAAGTGCGATGGAGAAATGAGGATATCAAATATCATACAAAAAGATGTTTGATAGATGTTTGATGGAAAGCATAAAGCACTTAGAGAGTTATTTGGTGACTTTTCTCAATCATACACAGTTGCCACGTTTGTTCTTGGCCATAGAGCAAGCTAATTTGGACCGTGATGGATGATCCAGAAGTTTTGGTAAGTCAAAATTGGCTCGAGAAGTTTTAGGCCCAAACAAAGTTATGGACGAGTTTATGAGATTTTCAAGTTAGGAATGTGTATTTGTGGTATATAAGGGAAATGGTATTTAGGAATGTTTTAGTAGTGTGGAAACAAGATATGGAAAGTTTCTTGGGTCAGAGTTGGAAAATTGGTTGCGGAAATTTTAAAGAAAAGTGATGAGATGGGGCGAGGAGGGCAGAGCTCGTGATAAGAGTGGCATTATCAGTTAATGAAACGATCCACACAAGATAGATGACGGAGTGAAGGCGCCACAATCAACTATGGACGGGTTGATTGATAAGCCGGTCAAAGACTTTACCACTAAGGAATCCACCTAGGTATGAGATACCACAAACTCGCCCCCAAGGGAATCCACCCAAGAGATAAGAGAATAAGAGAAAACTCTTAAAAAGAGAAATCTGAAAATATTATTAAACTTGATCCGCTCTTAAAAGACTACATTAGGGGAGTATATATAGTCTCATACTTTCTAAATAAAAAAAAACAACTTCTACTTTAACTAGGAAAATAAACTTTCTAAATTACAAAAAGCAACTCCTAAAAGAAAACTTTCTAAAATAAATAAAGCAAATCTTCCTAAAAGGGATAGAATAAAATATTGGAGCAAATCTTTCTAAAAGAAAGGGGAGGAAGAGAGGAAAAAGAAAGAGGAAAAGGAAGGAGTGTTGTGCAGTGAGTAGACCTGGATGGCAAAGAACCCGAATCGTACTACAAGAGTGTGTGCTCTCCTACTCAAAAAGGTTATTTTACGCCCAGTGGCCGTGTAATGGCCTACGTTTCAGCCCGATTTTCGGTGAATTTATATGTCGTGGTGGTTTGCTCAGGATTTGTGATGGTCAAAGACTGGTTCATGAGGTTTTGGGACTGTCCAAAACTGAACATTGTGTCTGGACAAAGAAAATCCTCGAAAGTAAAATGAAATGGGGTGTGCCCAAATTTCCGCAGACACCCCGTGAATCGGGTCGCATCAACTCGAACGATCATAACTTTCCCTGGTCCTCGAACTCGATTGCACGCTCTGTAATTTCATGGAGCTTGTTGAGTCTAGAATTTAATAGAATGAAGTGCTCAGCTAAAACGTGGGCTGAACATGTGTCTGGGTCATGGACAGTTGAGGAATGGTCCGTTATGGGTTTCAGAACTTCTATTTTTGGAATCAGTTTGTATCTTAAATGCTTGGGGTTGCGTATGGCCTAAGCAAGGAATTTCATGTTGGATGTTTTGTGTGGTATTTTACAAAATTCACTTCGGACTAAGTCCAGACATTTCCGAGCCAAGCATGGTCGGTTTATGGCCGGGAATGGCTAATGTGTTATTGCCATAAATTGAATAACATGTCAATATGTGAAATTAAGTGATATATATGTGATAAAGAGTGGAAATAATTATATGTATCATCGTGATGACTCCGATATACTATGTCTCGTACCGAATATGAATTTATCTCGTGGACAATTATTCCAACTATAGCCTTGATGACTCTAGAGAGGATTTTATCTCGTGGACAATTGCTTCTTCTGGGGAATTCACTGTGAACTCGGGGCCGAACAATGTCGTACTGCAGCAAAGCCAGTCAACTCGGCACCATAATGATCCGTTCCCTCGCTACCGTGACATGCATTCATCGCTTGGTTGGCCATTCAGATAGATTGGTTGTGCAAGACAAGCTTCAAAGCGCGGGCAATGAATCGACTTATATCGTGTGTTTTCTCACGGATTAACGTGGAAGACAGAACCACTGCTTTCTTTACCGCTAATTCACCGGCCGGTATCTGGTTGAGAGTTTTAAGGTTATGTGGGAATTCTAGAACTCCACGGAATTGGGAGAATGAGTTCTTATGGGTAATTGCTACCAAAGGGAAATCCTTTTGTTCTATCACCACAGGATTGCTTGGGGTGCTACCATTTATCACTGCGGGAGACGAATAAGAGAATTTATGAAAATATTTATTTTCCAGCTGATGCCATTTTTCATCCTTGCATTTGTAACGCATGTATACCGAGAATCCCAAGCTCTATGTGTAGATAATCCAAAGGAATGTAGCTATGTGTGAGAGATGGTCCTTCCTCTTAATATTCTCGACATTGGTGTTTCATTCGTTGATTGATGGTTTCGCCATTTGTCGAGTCCTTATCATATGGTCTGGGTGCCTTAGCCCGGGTTGTGGGCTGGGCTTTGGGGTTTGGCCACCTACCCGATGTGGGTGGGGTGTCTCGTTTGTTTTGGTTTGCTTTCCGTTGTTGTTGGTTGTTTCTGGGGTCAGTTGCCTTCCTTCAGCCTTTTGGGGAGGCTCATTCGCTTTTCTCTGTAATTGGGCCTTTGGTCCGTGTATTCTTTGGTTGTGGGGCTTTGCCTTTTTGGAAATAAATGCTTACTTATCCAAAAAAAAAAAAAAAAAAAAAAAGTATGAATTATGGCATTACTTGCCTAAGTATTGGTTGGAATTATGTTAATACATGCTTGAACGAGGTGTTGACATGAATGTAGTTTTTTTTCCATGATTAACAAACATGCATGCATGGTTTGGTTGTTGGTTTGACTGTGAAATGATCATTTGCATGTGCACCTAGGTGGGAGTAGCCTCAGAGGATTTATCTCATCGGGCGTACCACCTGCCGTGTAATTTCTTTCGTATGTGACAGTACAGTGCATCGACGCCTCAGAGGCCGAGATTATGAAGCGGGCCGGACCGTGGCCTTGATTCATGTTTTGTGTATATATTAGAACGAACTAGTTTTAATATATGTTTTGTATTAAGAGTGATGTAATAATTCTTAGATCTATAAAAATGTATGGTTTTGTAACTGTATGGACGAGTATGGATGATGGGCCCTATTGGGTCATTTTACTCATGTATGGGTTTCATGATATGAGACACACAGGTTTCCGCAGGTTGACGGTGGTAAAGGGGACCCCCGGGTTTTGGGGGGTCACACTAATCCTAGATGTGTTGTAATTTGGAAAACATTTGACACTAATATGCCAAACACTGAGATATTCCAACGATTGTTCTGGTCATTCAAGCCATTTATTGAAGGGTTCGAACATTGTCGTCCCATACCGAGTATTGATTGGCACACATTTGTATGGAAAGTATAAAGGCACGTTATTGATTGCTATGAGGTGTGATGGAAATAATCAATTGTTTCCATTGACATTTTCTATTACATAAGACGAGAATATTGATAGTCAGCTTATTCCTGCATATATCGAAAAATGAGAGTAAACTTAATTGACGAGATTTATGTTATATCTGACAGACATCCAGGTATTATGGCAGCAATGAACGATTCTCATCTTGGTTGGGCTGCACCATCTGCCTATCATAGGATTTGCATGCGTCATCTTGCAAGCAATTTCATGACCCGATTCAAAGATAAACTCTTAAAGAATTTGGTATGCAGAGTAGCTTCAACGAGTACAGAACACAAATTCAATAAGCATAAGGCTACAATTGGGAGAATTAATTTTGAAGCACAACAATGGTTAGAGGCAATCCCTTTTTAGTTATGGGAACTTTCACATGATGGAGATCGAAGATATGGGATAATGACAACCAACATGTTAAGATATGGGATAATTTAACAATGTTCTTAAAGGAACACGTAGCTTACCATTCATTGTATTAGTATAGTTGACCTTCTTTCGCCTTAACAATTACTTTGTTGCAAGAAGGGAGCAAGGGAGTAAGGTGCTAATAGATTGGCATCTGATGATCAGTTCACTCCATATGTTGATGCTCAGATTCAGGGTCGTGTTGTTAAGGCTAGTTCGATGAAAATTCTTCATTCATATTCACATAAAAAGTTTTTGACGTCAAGCGTAAATGTGTAGGTCTTATGGCAGCCATACGTCGGAGAGTTGGTTGACCAGAGTCCAGATATCTACTTAGCTGATCAAGTGATTTGACGGATGATGTCATATATGTTTTGAGACTGTTGAGTGGCATCATCTAGAGTGAGTCTTGCGCTAGTTTGGGCTACACTAGGAGATACCTCCATCTTGCTCGTATGAGCAACAACTACATAGAGTGGATGCACGTGGACGACACCAGAGAGATTGGGCAACGTATCATGCTCCATACATTGCCTTATGGGATACGCGAGCGGCTAGGATCATTACTACACCCCCTATGGTGGGTATGATGGACTTCCATGATCCATATATGCAGTGGTATCGTCGTATTACATGACATTTTACGACACCACCACTCCATAGGGATGATATGAGGTTCCATACTACAACCGGTACTATTCAGGTTTTGATAAGTTAGAGTCATGTGTTTCTAAAGTGTTTTCTAAAATTTAAACAATAGATTATGTATTTATAATTATTTGGTTGGTTCATTTGGATCTCTGCCATGGCTGACATAACTAGTCACTCGCGCTATGCTACCATCGGTTTGGTGTATGACTTACATCATATTGCTAGATTAGTGATGAGAATCAAAGCACAAAGGTGATCCATGTTGCTCCCTAAGGGTGATGGTCCTTATCAAGTCCTCGAGCGCATCAATGATACGCATACAAGCTTAGATTTTCCGCAATGAGTGTGGACTCCGGCCAATTCTACTGGTCCCTATGACACGAGCCAGACTAAGATTTGTTAAGCCCTCTGCGTTTTAATCCGAGATGCCCACATGAATAAGTTTCGTGGTGTTCAAACCCAAAAAGGAAATAACGATGGTCCATCATCACCAACTGGATTCTGACTAAAAAAGCCAAGGCGTTTTTACTTGTTGGATTTGCTTCTATTTCGAGTTGATTTATCGCAGACGGTGTTTATTTACTTTTATTTCGAGTTGACGTGGTCGCAGACGGTATTGATTTGCTGCTATTTTGGAGTTGATTTGGTGCTTATTTGTTCCTGATTTGTCGCTATTTTATGTTCTTTATTTCCAGTTGATTTGTTCCCCGATTTGCCGCTATTTTGTGAGCTTATTCGGCACGATTGCTCTCGATTCACACATTTGCTTTCGATTCATATTATTTTGGTGCTTATTTGCTATGGATTTATTCCAGATTGCGGCTGATTTGATTCTCAAGCCTTATCCTAGAATTATTATTTTTGGATAAGTAAGAATTTATTACCAAAAGGGCTAGAGCCCAACAAACAACCAAGAACAATACAAGAAGCCAGGCCACCTAACAAAACGAAAAAGGACAAAGACTCCCCTAAAAAAAAAGGAAAAGGAATCACTCTAATACAAAACCAATTGGAGCAAAGAAGCAACACAAACAAGAAAACAACAGCCCACATCCCGGGCACAGGCCACACAAAAGCCAAAGAAACTAAACAACATAAAAACGGAAGCACTTCCCACATCCCGGGAACAGGAAACAACAAACACCAACCAGCTCACAATCCGGGCATAAGCACGCCAACATTCCAAACTCAAGCATCCCCGGTGGACCTCAAGATAGCAAGGGGAAAAGGCCATCTCTCGCACATAGCTCTATTCGTTGCGGTTGTCACCATTATGAAAAGCTTCATGATTATGAGCTCCGACATCACATAAATGAGAGAGAAAATCATCGACCAAAAGGGAGCAAACGATATGTGGGTCTCTACCCCGGCTTCCGTTCCCTGATGACATCCGCTTGTCGCTGGTTTCGCTCCTTAAAATAAAGGAAATATGTTTACTTAGTTGGGAGCAACTTACTGGAGTTTCGTCCGGCTGGCTTGCTTGTAGGCTCGTCCCATAGCGCAGATCTACTTGGTTTAGATGTGCAGAAATGGGTTTCTTTCTTTGTTCCAAGCCGATCTAAGGTCGGCCGGCCGGATGTGGTTCTCCCACTTCCGCATCGATCCGCCACTACAAGGCTTCCCACTCTTGCGTAGCCTGCTGATGTGAGCAGATCGTTTGATATAGTGATACCAAATCTGGTCCCATTCCGTGGATTATCACATCCTCACGCCTGCCGCTCGCTGGCTCATTGAAAATATAAGGTCCGTCGAACATGTTTATTATGGTTCCGATCGACAGGATCCGGTCATCAACATAGCTCAGATGTGCCGGTTTGAAGCGGCCATGTCGCGGTCCTCGATCTCATCAGCGAAAGTAGTCACCTTCAGCGACCGTGGGTACTCTAAGTGCGTCCACACGGCATGTCAGCGACGCGACCAAGGAGATGTACCGACGGGATTGCCTTCCGGAAATTCGTTGAGGAGTGGATCGGCTCGTCATCGGCATTGTTGACGCCGCCATCAAAGATCCACATTTCAACCCGGGTTCTCAAGTTTTTCATGTCGAGGTCGCATCTATATCTCCAGACTGTCGTGAGTAAAGGCCGACGGAATCGCCTCGGGCGAGACACATGAGAGGACGCGATTGGTGTACGGAGTCGCCGTTTCCAACACTGCCGATGCCTTGTTCCCTACTTTCCTAGCATCACGATCCCTAAATCTTCATTTCCTCGCAAAGGCCGAACATTTTTTGACAAATTCGCCCTGGGCCGATGGAGCATCATAACGAGTGTAATCGGCTCCACCATCACATCCAGCTCAGGGGATGTATCTCCGTGAATATAATGCTAGCTTTCGATCTACTTCAAGATCGCTGCTTTTGGTGGCGGTGCCGGAAAAGTCTCTATGCACCGGTGACCATCTTACTCAGGGCCGGGCTATGGTCTGTATGGTTTCACTTGGGTGGATCCTTGGTTAGTTGTTGCATGGGCCTAGTTGTTGGCTTGCCTCTTTCCCTTGGTGCCTATACCCGGGCTGTGGAGGATTAGTTTTTCAGGGTTGAATTATCCTTGCCGTTGTCCAAGTTGAAGCTCAAAAGCTGAAGAAACAAAACATGTTGCCAAGTCTGCTAATGCTAGCAGTGTTGTGGAGTCCAACTCTCCCTTTATTTTGGAAATTGACTAAGTCCTGGTTACTCGTCGGTTTCTTGGTTTCCTGTGCCCCTGTTGTGGGCTTTGTCTCTCCTTTGCCCGGGGTGTGGGCTTGTTTCTATTTGGTTGGTTTGATTGGTGGCCTGTATTAGGGGTCTGGTTTTGGTTTGTCTTTCCTTTGCCCGGTGTGTGGGCTTGTTCAATATGGTTGGTTTGCCTGTTGGCATGTGGTTGTTGTTGTATCGGGCTGATGCCCCTTTTCCTATGGTTTTAGGGGAGGTGTTGTCCGGTTTTCGTTTCTCTAGGGGCCTTGGCTTCTAGTATTTGTTTGTGGGGCATTGCCCTTTTGGAAATAAATTCTTAATTATCCAAAAAAAAAAAAAAATAGAATCAATAGAAATAAAGAGGTTGTCATGGACTCTGGCATTTCGCTGTCTCCACAAGTCATAAATGGTAGCTCCCCAAGCAATCCTCTTAGTGATAGAGAAAAAGGAATTAATTTCACCTACCCACCCATCGAAAAGGATCAACCGTATAAGCTTCATATCTTTGTTACGGTGGGACAAAACCATGAACAAACACTCTGGGCCGATGACGTCTGGATTTTGTCTTCCAACATTCGAAGTTCGAGGGAGAGAGTGTTATTCTCGGGTGAAGAGGATATAAAGCTTTAATATTGGGAGATTTTAACCGTACTATCGTGTACCATAGTACTCGCTTTTTTTGTAGGTAGTATCAAAGGTTCACTGATGTCATGCTTTTTATTAATTTAATTTTCATTCTTTATCAAATACTTTTAAATAAGGAGGGCTTGGACTTGGTTTTAGGTCTCTTGTTCACAAATTTTCAAATAAATTGAAATAGGAGGCTCCATGACTTAGTTCTCCCTTTAGTGTATTAGCAAGAGGTGCTTGATCCAAAAATAAAATAAAATAAAAATAAAATGTTCCCTTCTTTCTTCGTTATTTCCCAATCTACCCTTTCATCATTAGAATGGTCATCACAATTCCACTAACTATAGGTTGTCATCATGTTTTGCCCTTCCTTATGGGATTGTCATAAATGAAACCATCATTCATATTAAGGGTAGTAAGATCGTAAGAGAGCCAATTTCGAGCACTTGCTTATCATTAGTGAGGTTAATATCTATTCTCGATAACCTATATTGCCCACACAACCTAAGAACCCTCATCCAGATTCCGGCTGTAACCTGGCACTCAAAGAATAAATGGTTCCTATCTTCAACACTCGGCCCTAAGAAAACACAAGAGATAGAATTGATGAGGCCCCATTTAAGGAGCTTGTCTTGAGTGGATATTCTGTCTTGGATAACTAGCCAGGATATGAAGGAGTGCCTTTTAATAGCCTGAGAGAACCACACAACTGCATGCCAGTGTACAAGAGGCCCACGAGGTCTGATAGTCTCCGGCAGAGCTAATAAAGAAACACCGGGCCTGAGACTGGACCAAGATATAACATCCCTTCCTAGAGGTATCAAGAGTGGGTAGTCGAATAGCTATTCTAAGTGCTATGAGATCGTACCGAGATAGTAACAGCCAATTCCACCTCAGACTCATCCACATTTAAACAACACAAGCAATCCTATGAACAAGTGAGTCATAAAGAATCCTCTCCCTAACAGAGAAGCATTTGACCCAAGGGGTTCCAAAATCATGCTGCAAGAAGGTCCCGACACTCATTACATACCTATAGCCCATAAAGGAACTTCACCCTTTATCCTCAACTGAAGAATCTTCCACCAGCTCCAAGAACATCTCGAGGGGATCTTGGTGTTCTAGATACAGCCCTGTCTCAATAGAACCTCCCGCACCCAAGCCACCCAAATAGAGTCCTTCCTATAGAACAAATTCCATATGTGCTTCATGGTAGCTTACATCATTCCTAACTTTATACGACGTACCCCAAGACCACCCTCCTCCTCCTTAGGACGACGTAGAGACTTCCACCCCACCTAGCCTCCGGCATCTACATCTTGGGTTCCTACCATTAAACCCATTAAAGACTTTGCTCAATCTTATAACATGTAAACTAGGATGATGAACATACGCACCAATACGCTTGAATGCTATAGAGAATCGATGATATAAGTCGCAAATTTACTCGCAAAAAGGAAAGGGATCTTACCGGTCACGATCAATCCTCGCCATAATCTTATCAAGAAGTGGTTGGCAATCGAGTTAGACACCGGAGGAGTATTTGAGCTGAACACCCAAGTAGTTTTCACAGCAGATTTTTACTAAACTCCCCGCGCCATGTTAAGGATAGTAGCTTTAACACTGTCATTAATCCCTGCCAAGAACACAACACTCTTCTGGTTATTAACTTGCATTTTTTGAGAATACTTCGAACTTTGCCAGCTCATCCATAGTATTTTGCACACTGGTCGCATTTCCAGCTTATCCTAGAATTATCTAGTTTCCTTTTTTTTCTTCCCCTCGTGGACATTTTTTTAGTGTGTTAATTTAGGAAAAAGTATGTTAGTTTCCTTTCTTGTTTTTGGCCAAATATTTACTTTCCTTCTTGTACGAATATTTAGTTTCTATTCTTCATTTTCGCCTATTTAAAGGCTTGTTATCCCTACATTCTAGAAGTTTTAAGCATTAATAAAATTGAGAGTTTAAATTTCTCTTTGGTTCTTTAAAGAACTCCTTGAACTTATCGATTATTCCGTGGTGTCCATCAAGACTTATCAATCAGATCCCCATCACCGATTGCAGCGTCCTCACATATACCAAGGTTCTTGCTTCCATATAAGCAACGGGTCAAGGTCATCCATCCAAGCCGACGCTAGAGCGGTTCTTCCGAGCTAATTCGATCACGGTTCCCCTCGCCAAGTCGTGACGAGTTCAAAGATAATCGGTATCGCAGCAACATGTTCTATTTTCTGGTTTGCCTATCTTTATTTATTCTTTATTTTTTTTTTCTTTGTCCAAACCATCTTAGTCACCATAATTTTCCAGCCCTTCTAGATTCCGCTTCAACCCTACTCCCATTCATAATCTATTATCTACTCCATCCCAAGTCCGATTTTCTTCATTCTTGATCGGATATAATTTTTTTATTGTTTCCTTTTTTATTCAACCGTCCATCCCAAAGTTAAAATAAATAAATAAATAAATAAATAAAAAGCAGAAAAAAAGAAAAGGGAAAGTAAAGTAAAGGAATAGATCTGGTCGGAAAAATAAATCCGGAAAAAAAAAGTCGAAAAAAAAAGCCGGGAAAAAAAAAGCATAATTTTTTTTTAAAAGTATATTATCATTCAAGTTGTTGGAAATCAAGTCCCCACCATAATATAAAACAAAAAAGTCAGTGAAAAAAACTGAGAAATTTTTGGTGCCTTATTTTGTTGCCTTAAGTAAAAGACTTGAATATTGGTTGACGCCACCAACCTTTGTCCTTTGGTAGGGTTTGATTGATTTTGCGGGAAAAAAAAAGAAGATTTGTTTGATTAGTTCCAAAAGAACTAAAAGAAAAATTATGAGGGAAAAAAGGTAAGAGTGGTCAGATTTAGAGAGAGAAAAAAGCCAAATATATTGTGTGAAAACACGAGTGAACCGAGTGAATCATTCTTTGAGTGCAAACACGTGAGGGAGTGATTTGTGAGGTCCTATTTTATTATTTTCTTTTTTTTAACCTTGTTTTTACAGCAATATGTCAAACAACAACAAGATCCGAAAGTATGACGGGAGGAGTCGATATGAAGTTCATTATGGAGGCCTTAACTATGGGGCAGCAGGATATTTAAGGCCGAATTGGAACAATTCCATGAGAGGTGGAGTTAAAGCTTCGAGTACTACTAAAACCCTCCAAATGTGGCGTAGAAGGAGAGGTTACCAAGAAGAGGGGAAGCGGTAGAAGCAACATCAATATGACGGGAATGGTTTTGAGGATGAGAATGATTTGGTGATTCTACCGCTGGTGATGAGGCCGTGAGACATAAAGAGCTAGGAATCAGAAGATAATAATTTCAGCTGTGAATCACTGTTTTTTGCCACATTTCATCGCTGTATTTGCTGAGAATTTTATGCGCCATGTAAACCTTGCATCAAGCTCTGTTGTAGAAATTAGAATTTATGGGAATGCATGTGCTTCTAAAGTGGAAATCATTTTGTTCTATTACTGCCAGGATTATGTAAGCAGCCATTTATCATTTATGGAGGCAACAGAATAGTAGAATCTACGAACATCTATTCTCCCGATGCTATTTTTCATCTCGGGTCTGTGAATGCAGATGTTCGCTGAGAATCCTGCTTCCGTGTATGGGTGGTGGACAATCCAAAGGAATGCAGCTATGTGTGGAGAGATGGTCCTTCCCGCTAATATCTTTGGTCTTGATGGTTCTTTTGGTCGATTGACGGGTCTCGCCAAGTGGTCGGTCTCCGGCCCTTTTGGGCCTTGGCTGCCTTTGTTCCTAAATGCGGGTCGGCTTTGGGTGTGGTGTCTCCTTTCCTCGGGTCAGGAAGGAGTTTGGTTTTGGTTTGCTGGTCCTTGGTCATGTTGGTTGTTTCGGGCCGTACCTTCTCCTTAGTTTTAGGAGTGTTCCGTCCGCTTTTCTTCTACTTGGGCCTTGGGGTCGTGTATTCTTTGGTTGTGGGGTTTGCTTTTTGGAAATAAACGCTTAATTATCCAAAAAAAAAAAATAATAATTTGAGAAACATTAAAATGAAGATTCCATCTTTCCAAGGAAAGAATGACCCCGAGGCATATCTTGAAATTTCAGGGAGAGGAAAGCTTGAAATGGGTTTTTGATTGTCATACTATTTCGAAATAAGAAGGTGAAACTTGCCGCTATAGGGTTCCCTGACTATGCAACATTGGGTGGGACCAATTAGTTTTAATATGAGACGGAATAGGGAGCCAAAAAATTGTGGGAAACATGGGAAGAGATGAAGAGGGTGATGGAAGAGATTTGTTTCAACTTACTACTAATGAGTCAGACAACAAGCCGTGAAAGCCCGAGGTAAGGCAACTGGTGTGTAAAGGAGTATTAAGTATGTGAGATGAAGGCCGCAAATGACCAGATAAAATATTGAAGCAAAGGATCGAGAGGCTGCCAATGGCGAGGTTTCTCGCATGTTTAAACAGTGCATTTTAAAATGTGGTGGGAAATCGCAACATTGCGAGTCGAGAATATGGTACTCATGGTTGTGCGGGTCCCCAGAACTCCAAGGTATTGTGAGAACCCACTCCCGTGGGTAATTTCCAACAAGGGAAAGTCCTCTTCTCACTCTATTACAAAGGGAAGACGCGGGTGCTACTTATCTACCACTCTTGTGGGGTCATCGGAATAGTAGAACTCATGAGAACAACTATGTGCCTGTACTGGAGCATTATTTTTCATTTCTCATTTGTGATGATGTTAGGGGCTCGTGATTGGTCTTTAAGGTTGTTGATAGTCCCGCAAAATGGTATCAATGTGTGAGAGGATGGTCCCTTCCCTATGGCTACTCCATCTCCGTAGGCTGAACGCTCATCTGCATCAAGCTGGTCCTGGGTGCCTCGCCCTCGGGTCAGGCGGGTTCAGAGTTGTTTCTTGCGTCTCTAATGTGGGTCAGGTCTCATTGGCGGCTTTATGTTGCTCTGGTCGGTCCTGCTCCTGCACTTTCATAGGGGAGAAGCCAACCGCTTTTCTTCGCCCCTCGGTTGTGGCCTCGCCCTCGTTTTGTATTCTTTGGTCAAGGGCGCCTTTGCAATGGAAATTTCTGCACTATCCAAAAAAAAAAAAATATGGTGCATATATTGTCAAGATTGAGAATCAAGTTGGCAGGAGGGACAATAACACACGTTTAAATCTAGTCCACTCTCATCCACTTGCAAGCTCAATCAATGGAGGAGATGCAGCGATAAGCCACCCACCAAGCCCAAAATAGAACAAGAAACAAGAGTGCCACTGTATTAAGGAAATCAAGACCACGAATCAGCAGGATTCTATGCCATCCTTAGAGGATGCCGATGATGAGTATCGCCCAAGGAGAGCCAATGGGTGGGCCGTGGAGGGGCTTAAGTGTTCAATCTAAGGAAGATGAAGAGGATGCAACGAGATAACATTTCACACGAGGTGCCACGCCCAAAACACAAGCGCATGTAGTGCATCATTGATGGGGAAGTTGCACTTAATGCTCACTAGCACAACCATGGTGGAGTAAACCAGGAATGCAAACAAGTGCTATCCCAATCTTATAAATCAGAATGGTTGAATGATGTTGGGAGGTAAGGAATAAACAAGCGTTAATCTCTTTTAGCATCGGAAATACAAAGATGAAGTTTTCAGGTGATTTAGTTCCAATGCAGCCGCACTGCTAGGAAGACCATGGCAGAATTTGATAGGAAAGGCCAGCGCCTCACTAATAAGTACTGCTATGCACAACCGAACGGACTCCACATACTTTTGTTCCTTTGACACCAAGTCGTAAGTTTATGAAGATCAAGGAGTTTGCAAAAAGAGAGTGAACAAAAGAAAAAGGAGGAAAAAGAGAGTGAACAAAAGAAAAAAGTGTGAAAAAGAGAGGAGCAAAAGAAAGAGAGTGACAAAAGCAAAGTGGACCTAAAATTTGAGAGAAAATGAGAGAAAAATCCAATTTCTATGCAAGGCAAGTGAGGTTAAGAGAGGCTGTTCTTAAATGCTCTAAGGATTGTAGCCTTTGCACAAGAGGCACTTTTTAATACTAACCAATTTGACACTTCTTTGCCTAGTTCTAGTGTCTCTCTTTTGCAGGAATTTGAAGATGTCTTTCCCAGGAAATTCTCGAAAGGGTTACCTCCTATCCGAGGGATCGAACATCAAATTGATTTCTGTCCCTAAGGCCATTCCAATTGACCCAAGCATAGGAGTAATCCCGAGGAGACAAAGGAACTCCACAATCAAGTTAGTGAATTGATGAAAGGATATGTAAAGAGATTGAGTCCATATGCGCCTGCCTCGTGATTTTAGTTCACAACATTATGGTTAAGATTCAAGGACGAATCTTTTTGAGGAAGGGGGGAATGATGAGAATCAAAGCACAAGGGCGATCCATGTTGCTCCCTAATGGCGATGGTCCTTTTCAAGTCCTCAAGCGCATCAATGACAATGCATACAAGCTAGATTTTCCTAATGAGTGTGGACCCGCTTGAAGTCCCACTGGGCCCTATGACACGAGCCAGGACTAAGAGATTCAAAGAAGCCCTTCATGTTTTAATCTGAGATGCCCACGTGGAATGCCTCGTGTTCAAACTCCAAGGACAAAACGTTTTCGCCGATATATCCGAAAAATTTGGTTTTTGGCCGGCAATTCAAGAAGAAAAACAGAGGAAAATCGATCGTAGGAAAATCGGGGAAAATCTATGAAATCACTTGATTCAATAAAATTGAAAATACCGATTTTCCAATCGAAAAATTGTGACTGGTGGGAGCAATTTAACGCTGTGCTGGAATTCTGAAAAATATCGGTAACATTTAAAACATCGCAAAATATCGGTAAATATCGGTAAATATCAAGAAATATCTGCAATGACTATTTCATCTAAGAAATTCTATAAATACCCAAAAATTATACAATATCTTTACAAACTCATCCATACACATCCAAGCTCCATTTAACTCTCAAATTATTTTTTCTTTGTGATTTATCTCAATATTTTGAAGATCCTATTATGAGTATTATCTTCATCAAGATGAGATCCCTTCATCAAATAATATAATGGAATATTGTAATGTAATTTCTCAATAAATTATAATGAATATTGTTTTCAATAAGTGTATATTTGCTTATTTATGTCTTTTTTATAGTTCAACAAAGTATTTCCATGAATTTCAAAGTATTTTTATTAATTTTTGCTTTACCGATATTTTTGTCAAAATATCCACCGACATTTACCGATATTTTCGATATATCCGTAAAATCCAAGTACCGATATATCCGTAATTACCGATATTTTGTTCCTTGGTTCAACTTCAACCCCAAAAAGGAAACAAAGATGGTCCACATCATCAAATTAAATCCGGACTTGGACTAAAAGCCAAGGTGTTTTTTGACTTGTTGATTTGCTTCTATTTTGGAGCCGATTTGCTACAGATTTAGTGTTGATTTGCTTTTATTTTGGAGCTGATTTGCTGCAGATTTGGTATTGATTTGCTGTTATTTTGGAGCTAATTTGGTGCTGATTTGTTCATGATTTGCTGCTATTTTGGAGCTTATTTGGTGCTGATTTGTTCCTAATTTGCTGCTGATTTTGTTCCTGATTTGCTGTTATTTTGGTGCTGATTTGCTGTGGATTCTTAGATGTCCATGAGGGGAAGCAAAAAAAGGAAACTAGATAATTCTAAGATAAGGCTTGAGAATCAATCAGCTTAGTCCTGAATAACCACAAAGATATCAAGACTAAAAATAATAGTAAATCAAAGAACAAAATCACCAGAATCGTGAACAAATCAGGACCTAATAAGCTCCAAAATAGCAGCAAATCAGCACCAAATCAACTCCAAAATAGCAGCAAATCAATACCAAATATGCAGCAAATTAGCTCCAAAATAAAAGCAAATCAACACCAAATCTACAAAAAATCAGCTCCAAAATAGCTAAATCAATGTCAAAAACGCCGCTTTTAGTCCAAGTCCGAATTTAATTTGATGATGTGTACCATCTTTGTTTCCTTTTTGGGGTTGAACACACGAGCTTTGATACGAATCCCGTCAACTTGTGAGGAGACCCGTGATCGAATTAGCTCGGAAGAACCGCCCTAGTATTCGGCTTGGATGGATGACCGCCGATCGCTATAAGGAAGCAAGTAACCTCGTATATGAGGACGCCACACCTATGATGAGATCCCGATTGATGTTTATGGAATGAAGACGCCACAATCAACTATGGAAAGATTGATTGATAAGTCGATAGGATGAACGCCACGGAAAAATCCGATAAGTTCAAAAGTTCTTAAGAGAACCAAAGAGAAAGATAAACTCGATTTTTATTAATCCTCAGAATGTGTAGAATGTAGGGATAATGTTTCCTTTAAATAGGGCCCAAAAATACGAAGAAAAGAAACTAACATTTTACCAAAACTAGAAAGGAAAACTAAATATACTTTTTTCCTAAACCACTACATACTAAAAACATCCATGGAGGAGAAAAAGGAAACTAGATAACTTTGTGATGTTAATTTGATAATAAAATCAAGAAACAAATCAGAACAAATCACTTCTCCAAAATATAAAGAATCAGAACAAATCAAAGCTCCAAAATAGCAAGAACTGTGAATAAATCAAGACTAAATCGGGGAACAAGTTAGGCTCCAAAATAGCAGCAAATCAAGAACAAATCATCACAAAATCAATAAAGAATTAACACCAACTGCTTAATCTTTTCTAAAAGAAATAGAAACTCCCTATTTTCCTAGCAAAAGACATTTTCTAAATTAAATAAAGTATCCTACTTTGACTTGGAGAATAAATCTTCTTAAAAAAAAAACTCCAAATCAAAATAGTACAAAATTAAAACACTTGAACAGAAATATATCTTGCTGGCTTCCAAGGTTTCACAAACTCTCCGAATCTGAATTCTCTCCATAATTAAGATTGAATTTAATGAATTCTAGAAGATCCTGCATCATGGATCATTTGTGCTTTGATTCATCATTCCCTTCTAAAAGATCTGGCCCTAATCTTGTAATAATAATAATGTTGTTGATGGCATGAAAAATAAAATAAATATCCTCCACGGTAAAAAAGGATACGCTTGACCTTACTAATTATGGTGGGGAGTTGTTTTCCAACAACTAGAATGATAATATACTTAAAAAAAATTCTGGTTTTTTTTTTTTTTGGATTTTTTTTCGACCTTTTTTTTCAACTCCATCTTTTTCTTGCTTTTTTGTGTTTTTTTTTGTAACTTGGGATGGACAATCACCAAAAAAAAAAAAGAAATAATAAAAATTATATCCGATCAAGAATGAAGAAAATCGGACTCGGGATGAAGATAATAGGCTGTGAATGAAATCGGGTTGAACGGAATTTAGAAGGTATGGACAGCTGACTAAGATGGTTCGGACAAAGAAAAAATAATAATAATAATAAAAGATAGGCAAACCAGAAAATAGAACCTGTTGTTCTGATACCAAATGATACGAACCCCGTCAACTTGTGAGGAGACCTGTGATCGAATTAGCTCGAACAACCGCCTAGCATCATTGATGGATGATCACACCCATTGCTTATAAGAAGCAAGAACCTTGGTGATATGAGGACGCCACACCTGATGGAGATCCGATTGATAAGTCTATGGAATTTGAAGACGCCACAATCAACTATGGAAAGATTGATTAAGATAAGTCGATAGGATGAACGCCTACGTAAAATCCGATAAGTTCAAAAGTTCTACAGAACCAAAGAGAAAGATAAACTCGATTTTTTATTAATCCGTAAATGTGTAGAATGTAGATAACAAGCCTTTAAATAGGCCCAAAAATACGAAGAAAAGAAACTAAATATTTTACCAAAAACTAGAAAGGAAACTAACATACTTTTTCCTAAACCACTACATACTAAAAACATCCATGGAGGAGAAAAATAAACTAGATAACTTTGTGACAAGACTTGTAATAAAAATCAGCAAAGAAATCAGAACAAATCATCCTCTAAAATAGCAGCAAATCAGGAAATAATTAGCTCTAAAATAGCAGCAAATCAGGAACAAATCAGTACCAAATCAGGAACAAGTTAGCTCCAAAATAGCAAAGAATCAGAACAAACTATCACCAAATCAGCAAAGAAATTAACACCAACTGCTTAATCTTTTATAAAAAGCAAATAGAAACTCCTATTTTCCTATCAAAACATACTTAAATTGGCTTGTTAACTTCTACTTTGACTTGGAGAATAAATCTTTCTAAAAAAAAACAACTCCAAATCAAAATAGTAATAAAATTCAAAACACTTGGAAAGCGAAATATATTCGGCGTCTCCAAGGTTTCACAACCTCCCGAATCTGAATTTTTCATAATTAAGATTGAATTCCTAATGAATCTTCTAGAAGCTCCTGCATCATGGATCCTTTGTGCTTTGATTCTCATCATTCCCCCCTTCCTCGAAAAGATTCGTCCTCGAATCTTAACCATAATGCCATTACTGCATTTAAAATAAATACACATCCCTCCACTCTTAAAAGGACACAAAGTTTCTCGACCTTTTTTTTTTTATAATTATGGTGGGAATTGTTTTCCAACAACTAGAATGATAATATACTTAAAAAAAATTCGTTTTTTTTTTGGATTTTTTTCGACTCTTTTTTCGACTTTTTTTTAACCTTTTTTTTCAACCGGATTCTTCCTTTACTTACTTTTTTTTTTTTTTTCCGCTTGTAACTTGGGATGACAATTCACTAAAAAAAAAAAAAGAAACAATAAAAATTATATCCGATCAAGAATGAAGAAAATCGACTTGGGATGAAGTAGATACATAGGTTGTGAATGAAATCAAGGAGTCCTTAATTTAGAAGGTATGATAAAAGCGGTGACTAAGATGGTTCTGACAAAGAAAAATAATAAAATAATAAAAAGATAGGCAAAACTGTAAAAATAGAACCCTGTTGCTCGATACTAAAACAGATACGAACTCCTCTGGCCAATCCTGCGAGGAGACTCATGGATCGAATTAGCTCTAAGAACCGCCCTAGTATTCGGCTTAGATGGATGACTGCCACCTATCAGCTTTTATAAGGAAGCAAGAACCTTGGTATATGAGGACGCCACAATCGGTGATGAGATCCGATTGATAAGTCTATGGAATGAAGACTCCACAATCAACTACAAAGATTGGGACGATGTTTCGACAGATGAACGCCACCGAAAAATCCGATAGTTCAAAAGTTCTAAGAGTAATCCAAAGAGAAAAAATAAACTCTCGATTTTATTAATCAGAATGTGTAGAATGTAGGGATAACAAGCCTTAAATAGGCCCAAAATACTAAGAAAAGAAACTAAATATTTTACCAAAACTAGAAAGGAAACTAACATACTCTTTCCTAAACCACTACATACTAAAACATCCATGTAGGAGAAAAAGAAAATTAGATAACTTTTAGACAAGACTTTGCAATAAAAATCAAGAAGAAATCGGGAACAAATCAGCTCTCCAAAATAGCAGCAAATCAGGAACAAATCAGCTCCAAAATAGCATCAAATCAGGAACAAATTAGCACCAAATCGTGGAATGTTAGTTCCAAAATAGCAAGAATCAGAACAAATCATCACTAAATCAGCAAGCAAATTAACACCAACCGCTTAATCTTTTCTAAAAAGAAATAAAACTCCTATTTTCTAGCAAAACACACTTCTAAATTAAATAAAGAACTTCTACTTTACTTGAGAATCTTTCTAAAAAACAAATCTAAATCAAAATAAGTAATAAAATTCAAAACACTTTAAACATAAATATATTCTACTGTCTCCAAGGTTTCACAGCCTCCCGAATTTGAATTTTCCATAATTAAGATTGAATTCCTAATGAATCTTCTAGAAGCTCCTGCATCATGAATCTTTTGTTCTTTGTTCTCATCATTTGCCCCTTCCTCGAAAAGATTCGTCCTCGAATCTTAACCATAATGTTGTTGATGGCATGAAAATAAACACACATCCTCAAGGTAAAAAGGACACAAGTTTCTTGACCTTTTTTTTTTTTTTTTTTTTAATAATTATGGTGGGGAGTTGTTTTCCAACAACTAGAATGATAATATAATTAAAAAAAATTCTAGTTTTTTTTTTTTTTTTTTTTGATTTTTTCGACTCTTTTTTTTCAACCTTTACCCTTTTCAACCGGATTCTTTCCTTTACTTTTTTTCTGTTTTTTTTGTAACTTGGGATGGACACCACTAAAAAAAGAAATAATAAAATTATATCCGATCAAGAATGCAAAGAAAATCGACTTGGGATGAAGTAGATAATAGGTTGTGAATGAAATTGGGGTTGAACGGAATTTGTGGTATGGATGAAAGCGTGACTAAGATGTTTCGGACAAAGCAAAAAAAATAATAAAATAATAAAAGATAGGCAAACAAGAAAAATAGAACTGCTTGCTCATACTAAAATGATACGAACCTCACAATCAGGTGAGACCCGATCGAATTAGCTAGGAAGAACCGCCCTAGTATTCGGCTTGGATGGATGACCGCGACCCATTGCTTATAAGGAAGCAAGAACCTTGGAATATGAGGATGCAACAATCGGTGATAGAGATCCGATTGATAAGTCTATGGAATAAAGACGCCACAATAAATTATAGAAAGATTGATTGATAAGTCGATAAGATGAACGCCACGGAAAAATCCGATAAGTTCAAAAGTTCTTAAGAGAACCAAAGAGAAAGATAAACTCTCGATTTTTTATTAATCTATAATGTGTAGAATGTAGGGATAACAAGCCTTTAAATAGGCCCAAAAATACGAAGAAAAGAAACTAAATATTTTACCAAAATATAGAAAGGAAACTAACATACTTTTTCCTAAACCACTACATACTAAAAACATCCATGGAGGAGAAAAGGAAACTAGATAACTTTGTGACAAGATTCTAATAAAATCAGCAGCAAATCAGGAACAAATCAGCTCTCCAAAATAGCAAAGAAATCAGAACAAACTGGGCTTCCAAAATAGCAAAGAAATCAGAACAAATCACATCACAAATCAGAACAAGTTAGCTCCAAAATAGCAGCAAATCAGGAACAAATCATCACCAAATCAGCAACAAATTAACACCAAATCTGAAGCGAATCTTTTCTAAAAAGAAATAGAAACTCCTATTTTCCTAGCAAAACACACTTTCTAAATTAAATAAAGCAACTTCTACTTTGACTTGGAGAATAAATCTTTCTAAAAAAACAACTCCAAATCAAAATAGTAATAAAATTCAAAACACTTGGAAACAGAATATATTCTAAGGTTTCCAAGGTTTCACACTTCCCCGAATATGAATTTTCCATAATTAAGTTTGAATTCCTAATGAATCTTCTAGAAGCTCCTGCATCATGGATCCTTTGTGCTTTGATTCTCATCATTCCCCCCTTCCTCGAATAGATTCGTCCTCGAATCTTAACCATAATGTTGTTGATGGCATGAAAATAAATAAACATCCTCCACGGTAAAAAGGACACAAAGTTTCTTGACCTTTTTTTTTTTTTAATTTTTTTTATAATATACTTAAAAAAAATTCTGGTTTTTTTTTTTTTTTTTTCGGATTTTTTTCGACTCTTTTTTCGACCTTTCTTTTTGCATTCCTTTTTTCAAACTGGATTCTTTTCCTTTACTTTTTTCATTTTTTTTTTTTTTTTTGTAACTTGGGATAGACACCAATAAAAAAAAAAAGAAAAGAAATAATAAAATATTATATCCGATCAAGAATGAAGAAAACTCTGGACTCTGGGATGAAGTAGATAATAGGTTGTGAATGAAATTGGGGTTGAACTTAATTTAGAAGGTATGATGAAAGCGGTGACTAAGATGGTTCGACAAAGAAAAAATAATAAAAATAATAAAGATAGGCAAACCGTAAAAATAGAACCCGTTGTTCGATACTAAATGATACGAACCCTGGCAACTCTATGAGGAGACCATGGATCAAATTAGCTCGAAGAACCGCCCCTAGTATTCGGCTTGGATGGATGACTGCGACCCATTGCTTATAAGGAAGTAAGAACCTTATATGACTCTACACCTGATAGAGATCCGATTGATAATTCTATGGAATGAAGACGCCTACACCAACTATGGAAAGATTGGGATTGATAAGTCGATAGGATGAACCCACTAAAATCCGATAAGTTCAAAAGTTCTTAAGAGAACCAAAGAGAAAGATAAACTCTCGATTTTTTATTAATCAGTAATGTGTAGAATGTAGGGATAATGCTTCCTTTAAATAGGCTCAAAATACGAAGAAAAGAAACTAAATATTTTACTAAAATCTAGAAAGGGAAACTAAATATACTTTTTCCTAAACCACTACATACTAAAAAACATCCATGGAGGAGAAAAAGGAAACTAGATAACTTTTTAGGACAAGACTTGGTAATAAAATCGCCAGAGAATCAGTGAACAAATCAAATTCTCTCCAAAATAGCAAGAATCAAGAACAACTACCCAAATAGCAAAGAATCGTGAACAAATCAAAGACTAAATCATGAACAAGTTAGCTCCAAAATAGCAGTTAAATCAGAAACAAGTTATCTCCAAAAATAGCAAAGAATCGGGGAACAAATCATCACAAAATCGGGAACAAATCATCACCAAACTGCTTAATCTTTCTAAAAAGAAATAGAAACTCCTATTTTCCTAGCAAAATACAATTTCTAAAATTAAATAAAGCAACTTCTACTTTGACTTGGAGAGTCAAATCTTCTTAAAAGAACCCAAATCAAAATCGTGATAAAATTCTAAACACTTGAAACAAATATATTCATCTCCAAGGTTCTTCACAAATTTCGAATCGAATTTTCCATAATTAAGATTGAATTCCTAATGAAATCTTCTAGAAGCTCCCCGCATCATGGATCCTTGTGCTTGATTCTCATCATTCCCTTCTCGAAAAGATCTGGGCCTCTAATCTAATTCATAATGCTTGTTGATTTACATGAAAATAAACATATCCTCCACTTAAAGCGACATGCTTTCCTCGAATCTTTTTTTAAAATTTTTTTTAATACTATGGTGGGGAGTTGTTTTCCAACAACTAGAATGATAATATACTTAAAAAAAATTATGTTTTTTTTTTTTTTTTGGATTTTTTTTTCGACTCTTTTTTTTGACCTTTTTTTTTTTACCCTTTTTTTTTTCAACCGGATTCTTTTCCTTTATTTTCTTTTTTTTTTTTTTTTTTTTTTTTTTTAACTTGGGATGGACAATTCACTAAAAAAAAAAAAAAAAGAAATAATAGTAAAAAAATATATCCGATCAAGAATGAAGAAAATTCCATTTGGGATGAAGTAGATAATAGGTTGTGAATGAAAGTGGGTTGAAACTAATTTATAAGGTATGGATGAAAGCGGTGACTAAGATGGTTCGGACAAAGAGAAAATAATAAAAATAATAAAAGATAGAAAACCGTAAAAATAGAACCCGTTGTCTGATACCAAATGATATGAACCCCGGCCAATCCCATGAGAGACTGCGGATCGACCATTAGCTCAAGAACCGCCCTAAGATTCGGGCTTTTCTGATGGATGATCGCCACCCATTGCTTATAAGGAAGCAAGAACCTTGGTATATATGAGGACGCCTACAATCGTGATGGAGATCCGATTGATAAGTCTATGGAATATGACGCCTGCCAATCAACTATGAAAAGATTGATTGATAAGTCGATAGGATGAACGCCACGGAAAAATCCGATAAGTTCAAAAGTTCTTAAGAGAACCAAAGAGAAAGATAAACTCTCGATTTTTTATTAATCTGTAATGTGTAGAATGTAGGGATAACAAGCCTTTAAATAGGCCTAAAATACGAAGAAAAGAAACTAACATTTTACCAAAACTAGAAGGAAACTAAACATACTTTTTCCTAAACTACTACATACTAAAAATATCCATGGAGGAGAAAAAGGAAACTAGATAACTTTAGGACAAGACTTGGTAATAAAGTCAAGAAAGAAACCAGAACAAATCGCCTCCAAAATAGCAAAGAAATCAGAACAATCGCCCAAGTAAAATAAAGCAGCGAAATCAGAACAACCAAGACCAAATCAAAGAACAAGTTATTCCAAAATAAAGAGTAAATCAGGAACAAATCATCACCAAATCAGCAAAGAAATTAACAATAAACTGGTTTAATCTTTTCTAAAAGAAAAAGAAACTTCTATTTCCTAGCAAAACACACTTTCTAAATTAAATAGTTAACTTCTACTTTGACTGGAGAATAAATCTTTCTAAAAAAAAACAACTCCAAATCAAAAAATAGTAATAAAATTCAAAACACTTAGAAACATAAATATATTCTAAGGCTCTAAGGTTCTTCATGTACCTCCCGAATCGAATTTTCCATAATTAAGATTGAATTCTAATGAATCTTCTAGAAGCTCCTGCATCAGGATCCTTTATGCTTTGATTCTCACTGCTTATTCCACGTGGGCATCTCGATTAAACATGAAGGGCTTCTTTGAATCTCTTTAGTCCCTTTCGTCGTGTTTCATAGGGCAGCTCCGTGGGACTTCAAGCAGGTCCACACTCATTGGGAAAATCTAGCTTGTATGCATTGTCATCGATGTGCCTTAGGACTTGAAAAGGACCACGCTCTTAGGAGCAAATATGGATCGCCTTTGTGCTTTGATTCTCATCAATCAGTGTTACACCATATCGGAGAAGAGCATCGCATCGCCGGCTACGATAAGGAGGCATCTACATCACATGGACCATCCATTAGACCTCCGGTGTCATCCACTCCAGTACGTATGCAGCCCATTCGAGGTAGAGGGAGAGGGAGAGTTGATCGGCGAGGTCGTGGTCGAGATGGTGGCCGAGGTCATGGTCGAGATGGTGAGGCGATCAGGCACACTCGAGCCGACATCGCTTCTACTACACCCAACCCATACTTACCCATCACCTGAGATTTTTATACCCCCACAGAATTACACATCAACTTCCATAGCCCTAGTTACTTACACATCACCTTCCATATCCCCAGACACTACACATCACCTTCCATACCCCCAGGCACTTACACATCTTTACCATATCCGGTGTCGCCAGAGCTAGCCTCCATAACAATAGATATGACCTTATCATCCCCTACATTGCCTCCCATAGGTGACACCATCCTTGACCTTGTATTAGAGTTAGGTGCACTTCCCGCTAGGCGACCTCGTGCTCCACATATACGTCGAGTACTTCATCCATAAGCTCCCTTGGCTCCATTAGCTCCCCTACCCATTCGAGATTCCACTTTGGACCCTATAGATCAAATAGTCATGGTATTCTAGGCTGCCTAAGAGAAATATAGAGATTCCATCTTGTGGGACTCATTGATATATGTTGATATTTTTATATATTGATATTTGTATACATTTTTTTTTTTATATATTTATATGATTTGGTTTATGCATGAGGTCATAATCTACTAGTGTGCTTGTCACTGTTATGATTCTTGACAATTAGAAAAAGCTGGGTGTCTTGGCTAGATCTTAGTTTATGGACTGGGTGTTTTTTGTTTTATAGGTCTCTTGGGGGCACCTCGTTGTATACGCCTTGTATACTTTTTTAGGGTTGCTTTTGCCAGCCATGTTTCATCGAGCCTCATATCAAATAAAAATAAAATTAAATTTACGTAGCCCACAAGACCATTTCTAGACACATATTTGTCTTTTTGTTTTACTAAATACAATGACTAGTCCTTTTTCAAAAGATAAATGAGGCTCTCTCTTTAGGCCGTGATTACAAAAAATGTTAATGAAACCAATACAAGGTTCCCACCGACCTCCTTCACATCTGGCTTCCGTTCCCTTTACAAGGGAACATGTGTGCTCTGGTGGGAGCAACTTGCTGGTTTTTTTTTCAACTATACAAAAAAGGGAACAACCCAAGGGGGGTTCCCCGCCCTCAAAGTGACCTCGGGTCCCTGCTTCTGCCGGGAGACTGACCACGGAGCATTTCTACCAAGCGAGCCGTGTGTCTAAATACCCAAACTCGGGTCCTTAATCTTTCGACATATCTGATCTAATGGGGCCTGCGCTTCCTCGTGAGAAGGTGGTCTGAAAATGGTTCCGCTACGAAGGCGAAGGAGTCGCCAAAGACGAGCGACGCCCGACGCTCACATGAAGCCATGCCGCTAACCGGGTTCTACGGATCAGGTAATTTGCTGGTATGTTGGATCTCCGTAGATCCGCTCGAGGTCACACCGCGCGGTGATATGGGTTCCCACGTAAATGGGAATGCGCGGCCGGGCGACGGAGATCGTCAGAGGGACGGCGATCGCATGACAATCGTATGTGGGACTTTGGATGTTCACTGGGATTTTGGGTATGCCCCTTGATCCGCTCGGGGTTTCGACCGAGAGAGCGGTGAGAGCCGCTCTCACCCGCGACGGGTCCCGCGTGATTTCGGAGAGCGCAGCCGTTTTCCGACGGCCGTGGTCACGATCCAACCACGGTGCGATTAGGGCGTCATACCGAGGGCAGGGGCGCCGGGCGGGGTGGTAACAGGGAGGTGGGTTCTTCAACTGTTCCGTCCGATGAGCTATACCCATTTCTTGGGTCTTTGGTCTCCGCTTTGGGACTTCGCAATACCGTTGAGCTCGTGAGGGGGAGACTCTCCGTTTCTTCTCCATTGGGTTCACAATGTCACACTCTCGATTTTACTAAGTGATTTATGTTATTTTACCATATATATATTTTTTTTCATCATGAGTCCCTAACATAGGACTCTTTCAAAATCCAACACTTTGCATAAAAGGGGCTACCACTAGCCCTACACACCATATATATCAACCTCAGATTTCCTAAAACTCGAGTCCAAAACTCCACTTGAGTAATCGCCTAGAAACGTAATTTAAACTACTAACCTGTGTCTCAAAACATATATATACATATCAGACTGAGGTAAGTCCTCAATGCACCCAAGACTATACACTTACACTTGATCAAAATAATATTTACACAAAATCCCAAAACATTCTACAAAGTGTCCCAAACTAATAGCCACGTTTCTCAAATATACAATGACCCATGATCGATGAACTGGTCTAAAATATACAGCATGGAACTCCACACAACACTAGATGTTCCTAAAATGTATGCCCCAACCACCAAGATGCGTAGTCGACGTGACAATTCCCCAACCTCCAAAACCCCGTAAGTCAAATCCTCAAGTCATGTACCGGGTCTCAGACTGTGATTCAAGGTGGAGGGAATAATGGGGGTGAGTTCGACAACTCAAAGAGTGAATCCTATACAAGCCAAGCCATAAAACAACATTTCAAAATACAAATAATTCAACACATCTCAAACATGAGCATTTTCAATTAATAGGTCGATGGAAACAAATGATGGCCACTACCACCATCTCGACTTTCACGCTGACTCTTTGGCCACCCGTGACTACAGCCGACCATCCCCCGAACAACGACAAACGGTCGACTTACTACCCGCAGGATATGCCCACATCCCGTATAACGACAAACGCCGACTTACCACCTGTGGATATGCCCACATCCCAGATATTTGACCTTTGGGACTATAACCTGTGGACTAGTCATAGTCCCGTCCACTACATCAACGCGATCACACCCATACCCACGTCATGCTTTAAAACACCACAAAGCATTCACCACATGGATATTTAAAACATCATGTACCAATTAATTCAAAGAATTCCATAGATATAAAAATATACATAATATATATATCATTAGAAAATCACGCTTCAAGCATGAATGGTGCAATTTCACTAAACCATGGTATACAGAGAAGGTTACAAGATCCCCTAATTGATTCAAAAAATCCGCCAAGTCTCACAAGTGGAAGTCAAAACCAGGTTACTTCCAAAGGATCCGCAATTAATAAGTCATAAGATTTCTTAGCCCTCAAACAATCCGGTTACATAAAATTACCCAACGTCATTACTACTTCACCACTAGAATCACACATATTCTTATACCTACCAACATAAACTCGATCCTTCAAGAGCATTCTCTTTACACTTACTTAATATCTGCCCATTTAACACCCCTTATTAGGGTAACACAAACAGCGACACACAACACTTGAATTTTGTTTCTTTACCTCAAGACCCTTCTTTTCTTTTTTCTTTTTTTTCTTAAATACCATTTTCACTACCATATGTTTTTTGTTCACTATGGTCTTCTCTCGACCAAAGTTTCTATCTCTTAGCTTTCATAGCTCTTAAATCAGGTCACTGGACTCCTCGGAATCAAGAGTTATGGTTTTTACACTGACTCGCCAAGACTATTTCATAGTGACAGATCCGTGTCCTCATTTCAATTTTACTTTGATTGTACCATGGAACAAATGAGCCATAATTTTCGCATACTTCTTCATGGGGTTACGCCCCTATGTGGCTACTTTGAGAAGGATTTTGAATCACTCCATTTGGATCAATATAACTCAACTTATGACTCAAAACAGAACTGCCTCTGCATTAGGGGACAGTAATCAGATCTCGACTTTCAACCCTCAAATTGGCAAAAGGCCTGCGGAAGCCAGTCTGCAAGTCAGATATCAGAAGGCTAGGTCTGGTTTCTCCACTGTAATGATCCAGTAGTCTGAGTCTTTAAGCTAACTATGCATTAAAACACACTCATGTCACTGGGGCCATGGGAAAGCCCACAACATCTCCCTGACACACATACACACACACACACACACACATGCCATCTTCACAAAACTAGTCTTTACACTTAGGTTCCAACAAAACACACCTTCATCAGTCCAAGTGTTAGATAACCCAAAGAAACTAGAATATAACAAAGTCCATATTGAAACACAACTGGTGTCTCTCAAAGATCATGTTTCAGTACATACTCTGAGCTAACTTTTTCCACTAAAAAACCAAGCTTTCCTTTCGTTTCTTCTTCCTCCTTCTCTCTAGCTTCTCTCTAGAACTCTCTCTCACTTTCTAAATTTCCAGAATTTTCCACTTCCTAGCAAGAAGTTTTTTTTTTTTTTTGGATAATTAAGAATTTATTTCCAAAAGGGCAAAGCCCAACGAACAACCGAAAAGAATACAAGAGGCCAAGGCCACCTGGGAGAAACTTAAACCTGACAAAGACCTCCCCTAAAAATAGAGAGGGACAATAGCCCTAGTCAGACACAAACAGATGCTATAAGGCAAACTAACCAACTATAACCAAGCCTACACCCCGCAAAGGAGAGATAAATCCTAACTGCACTTCCAAATACAGTCAACAACCAAAACAGTTCACATAAAACAAACCCACCACCCGCTGGAAGGAGAAACAAACCATAACCGTCCATAACCCGCAAAGGCAAATGTAAAGATACCAAACGAAACAAACCCACACCAAGGCACATGCACCAAGCTGAACTGGCGGAACAACCCATGTACACCACACAACTCCACAACCCAGCAACGTAATCTTGTACGACATAGAACTCGAGTCCAGAAAACATCAATATCTCCGATGCCACTCTCGAGAGTACATCGAGCCAACCAACGACCCCAACAAAGAAACACACCACTAATGCAGAACTACCTCAACGGCGCTCAACCGACTCCACTAGAAACTAAAAACTCATCCCAGCTGTCTGAGTCAACCCGCACTCATCAAAGAAACTGATGGGATGCATCATTCTCGAAACAACACGGCGAAACTCAACCACGCAATCTTGCCATAGGCACACATCATCCTTCCGGAAGAATTGTCACACCCGGAGAGGTATCAAAAACGTAACCCAACCATAGATGGGGAAACCTCTTGCCAAACCCATCATGCACTTCCGGCTTAACAACAACTTTAACTGCCGCAGCAAAGGTGGGGTCGGCGGTAGCGGTATTGACCGGCATACCCGATCCGTACCCAATCCATCTCCAAATACCCACCTGACGGCGTCGGCAGATCTTCGTCCTTCCTGGCAGATCGTCGGCAGATCATCGTCGTCGGCGCAACGACGTCCTTAACACTCCTGTGTGAAAACATCGATCGAACTTCGCCTTCGACCGACCGACACACTCATACTACCGCTGCCCGCATCGCGGAGACGCTCGAGACTCGCCGCCGCAACGCGGAGATCGCTCGCGTGGACTCGCGCTCACCATTCTCGGGCTGCCCGATCTAGAGCACTGGCTCCGACCGTAAAGCTTTGAAATCTCATGAGCCGTGACCCATGATTTGGGCTTTACGACCTGCCGGCCTGAAAATGGAGGCGCATGACCAGGAACCTTGTTCCTTCCATTCGAGATCTGTCCAATAGACTGGGCTTCTGCCAAGGCCGGCGCCTGCAACAGAGTATATCCGCATCTGGGGACCCATGGATTTGGGTAGCTCAAACTGAAAGACGATGCTTACCATGATCGAACTCGCACGATCGAAACCCTCGCAGACGTAGTCCGCTCTCAGGCTGAGAACCGTAATTAATCCAACTCACTACGAGGTCAAAAACCTCTACCGACCTTCAATCTTAGTCTGGGCTTCTGTAACGCGCCCAACAGATCCGAAACCACCAGACTGCCAGAAATTTTCGGGGGAGACCAACCAACAATACGCAACACTAACAATAGACGGGAGGAGACCCCCATCAACATCCTCTTCCTTGGGTATGGAGACTCCATTCGGGGTAGTGACAATCCCGTGGACAAACCTCCACAAGTGGGAGGCCCCTTTGTTTCCTTGTAGGAAAAACAAAGAAGGTGGAGCCAGCTGCAAAGTTGCTCCCTACCGCATATAGAAACACCATGTTCACATGAACCGGAATCGGAAACCACAAGATGGTAAGGAAACCCATCTCGGGAGAGAGACGGGGAGACCCCTTCTCCCATTTTTGGGGGTCACAAGTACATCTTTAATTATACCTTATGGGTAAGTTTCCTAGCAAGAAGTTGGTCTAGCATCCAAAACCAAGAGGAATTGGTTTGCTTGGCACATGGCAAGCTCTTCTCATGCACTTGCCATGTGTCAAGATCTCCTAGCATGCATATATGAGGGTGTCAAGTGTCTCTCATGATGCCATAGCTCACAAGGATATTACACTCCCTAGTCCCTCTCCACTAACAAGTTTTTCAAAGTGGTCCTTCAAGACATATTTAATTACAAACCCTAATAAAACCACTAAACTTACCTAATCGATCACCCACATGCCATAAAAAATGCAATCTAACACACTTTGCTAATCCTCTAATTAAACCAACCATTAAGATGGCTAATCTTAATCACAATTTAAAATATCATAGGGCATAAGTTGCATTTGCTCCCCAAAAATCCTTACTTGAATATAACAAAACATATACCAGATGTTACAGTCAATTACACTGGATCTATGGGTCTCCCAGCAGTCTTCTGTCCATGGGCGGATCTAGATGTGCACTCAGGTCGGTTTTGACTTATGAAGTGAAGAGACCTGAAGGTCATATTGGGCGCCCTAATGATAAGCTATGCCGAATGTGGTAAAGTGAAATGCTCGCTGGGGCCGTGGTCTCTACCAATCTGGCTTCTCTGCTTTCGTCCCTATTGGGTTGTGATTGGATTGTTGGTTCCAGCTTTAGTGGTCTTGTTGGCAAGAGGATTCCCCTTCTCAAGGTTCGGTTAAGGTTTTGGTTTCTCATCCGTGAGTGGCAACCATTGTTGTGTTCCCTGTGATCAATTCTCTGTGAGGGTGTAGGCATGGCCTCAGGATATCCTGGAACTCCTTGAGTATCCTTCTCGTGGTGTTGGGGCCTCTTTCATGCTAGGTCACAGCCCGTTGTGCTGAGTGGTTCCTTTCGTTGTTCCTCGATGGTTTGCTGCTTGTGCCCTGGCTTGTGGGCTTCTCTCTGTTGCTATCCTTGGTTGCCTGTGCCCGAGTGATGGCCGGGGTTTGGTTGTGTCTTTACATTGCCAGGTGTGGGCTTGGATTTTCTTTGGTTGGTTTGCATGTTGGCCTGTTTGTGGGGTCTGGTTTGATGTTTGGTGGTCTTTGTGGTTTGGTTGTTGGCTTCTCCTCCTTCGTGGGGTGAAGACGTTCGCCATATTTATGGTGGTTTTTGTTTCGGGCTGATGCCCCTTTCCTATGTTTTAGGGGAGGTGCTGTCCGTTTTTTGTTTTTTTCTGGTGGCCTTTTGGCTTCTTGTATTGTTCTTGGATGTTTGTTACTTTTGCCTTTGGTAATAAATTCCTAATTATCCAAAAAAAAACTAATACAAGTGGATAAGTTGACTAATCAAATCAAATGAGAATCAATTGATCAGATTTTTAACTTTAGTGATGTTTTAGTTTCGGATTTGCAAGGAATGATTTCTTGCAAGTAAAACAGCAAGACCCAATTGCATTTGAAAAAGCCCAATTGCTGCTGTCCATGGTAGCAACATTTGAAAATTCAAAATTTGTTTTATTGCACTAAATAAAACAACATCTCCCAACCTAAGCACTATATAAAAAATTTGTTTTAATGCAACATCTCCCAACCTAAGCACTAAATAATAAGAAGATAACACTTCGATGAAATAAAACATCGTGATCGCTTATCTTATCGTGACATGCTTAAACTCACCATCAAAGCAATAAATATTTTGCATGTAAAAAGTTTAGTAATAAATGGGAATGTACTAAAAGGAATGAACATTTCATAAATGAAGGCTGAGGGTTTGACACCTTCAAGAATCAAAGGGTTACAAACAAAATCCCTAAAGATGGTTCTTTTTCCTTTTCTGATAATACAACCCAATTTGTTTCTCTTTTTCTCAAAAATTTATATCATCCTTTATATGATAATTTTTTTTTGGATAAGTAAGAATTTATTTCCAAAAGGGCAAAGCCCAACAACAATCAAGAACAATACAAAGGCTAAAGGTCCCAGAACGAAAACTGACAACACCCCTAAAACATGTGGAAGGTACTTCACTCGAAACAACCAAATACCCCACGCCAGCAGGACATGCCCCACCAAGCCATGGAAACCGGAATAGAAGCAAAAGCCTTCCCCCCGAAAAGGAGGGGACGACAACAACCACTACACAACCTTTGGTACTCATACGAGAGTGGCAACCAAACTATTGCTGTGTAGATGTTATTTGATTCTCAGATGTTATATAGTTAAGGTAATTTTCTTCTTGAGCCAAGGAAAAGCCCCGACATGTAGTAGTACCAAGTTCCAAATGAGTCGCCCTTCTTATCTAAGCTGCAACCAAGACTTGTGTCTCGTTACCACATTAATACAAGAAGGCTATATACCTACCTCTCCCTATATTATGAATTTATATTATATTCTCGATATGCCGAACCCACAAAAACATCGGGTCGTGCCTCGCGCCTATTGAACATTCCTTCTCTCCTCGGCTTAAAACATTTTGGGTTTTCACTTGTTCCATTCCCGCTCTACTGCACCATTTTTTTTTTTTGGATAATTAAGAATTTATTTCCAAAAGGGCAAAGCCCCACAAACAACCAAGAAGAATACAAGAGGCCAAGGCCACCAGAGAAAATTAAAACTGTGACAAAGACCTCCCCAAAAATAGAGAGAGGGGCATCACTCGCCATAAACACAAACTGCATGCCAACAAAAAATCAACTAAATAACCCAAGCCCACACCCTAGGCAAAGGAGAGACAAACCAAACCAGACCCCACATACAGGCCAACAGGCAAACCAACAAAATAAAACCAAGCCAACACCCCGGGCAAAGGAGAAACAAACCAAAAACCCCGCTCACAGCCCGAGCATAGGCAACCAAGGAAACCAAAAGAGAAAAGCCCACAACTAGGGCACTGGCAACAAACCAACCAAGGGAACAACCCATGGGAAACCACACAACCCACAACCCGGGCACAAGCAACCTAGCATTGACACAGAGAAATGAACCCTGGGAACACAACAATAGTTTGGTTGCCACTCTCGTATGAGTACCAAAGAGTAACCCACATTGAGACAAACCAATGTACCTCTAATAGCAATTCTAACACCATCTAAGACACCAACTACTGGCGCCCAAAATCGAATTCAGCCTTGAAGACGAAAATTCTAATTCGAGCGGTCGCTCAATCTCGCACCGTCCAGAACCCGAACATGGACAAAACCACAGCGGGGATACCTTAGAACCACTGTAATTGATGACCCAATAGTGGAATAAACTGCATGGAAGACCAACCCTAAAAGGGACAATGCTCAGATCGATACGAACCCCGCTAACTCGTGGAGGAGATCTGATCGAATTCAGCTCGAAGAACCGCTCTAATGCTCACTGGATGGATGACCTTGACCCGCTGTTTATATGGAAGCAAGAACCTGGTATATGTGAGGACGCCTTACAATCTGATGGAGATCCGATTGATAAGTCTTGATGAACGCCACTAATAACCGGAGAAAGCTCAAGGAGTTCTTAAAGAACCAAAGAGAAATTGAACTCAATTTTATAAATGCTTAAAACTTGAAGAATACAAGGATAATAAGCCTTTTAAATAGGCCAAAAAAAAAATATGAAGAATAGAAACTAAATATTCACAAGGAAAGTAAATATTCGCCAAAAACAAGAAAGGAAACTAACATACTTTTCCTAAACTACTACACACTAAAAATATCCATGAAGGAAAAAAGGAAACTATATAATTTTAGGACAAGGCTTGTATTAGAATTAGCAAGAACTGAACAAATCAAAGAATCTAGAACAAATCATCTCCAACCCACAAAGAATCGTACCCTCCAAAATAGCAAGAACTACGTAAATCATCACCAAATCAAGCAAACTCTTTCTAAAAGAAATAGCAACTCCTACTTAACTAGAAAAACAGACTTTCTAAATTAAATAAAGCAACTCCTAAAATAAACCAACTCCTAATCAAAATAGTAATAACACTCAAAACACTTGGAAATAGAAATATATTAGGTGTTTCCAAGGTTTCACAGCCTCCAAAATCTGAATTTTCCAAAATTAAGATTGAATTCCCAATGTATGTTGTAAATGCTCGCATCACGGATCCTTTGTGCTTTGATTTTCATCATTCTCTCTTTCGAAAAGATTCGTCCCGAATCTTAACTATAATGTCATGGATGACAAGAAAATAAATTACATATCCTCCACAGACTCATCCTTCCTTTTGGGATCAAGTAATACATGTATAACACATGACTAATAAATTCCTCCACTTGGCTTCTCTTTCGTCTCCTCGTGGCAAATCAATGGTCATCCTCGTGGATTACATAATCAACTCGTAACAAGGAAGAAAACAATACTTAGGCAAACGAAGAATCAAGATCGTTAGTCTCAAAAGCGTTCCTTGTACAAAAGTACAAACATAGGCTTTTTAGAATAAAAAACACCTTTAGTTCACTATCTTTTGTATAGAAGCTTTCTTTTCTTTTTGTTTCCCCTTCTTGTTCATCGTTCACTTCCTGATCTTTTTTTGTTTTCTCTCCTTTTTCGTTGTTCACTTTTTTTTTTTTTTTTGGATAATTAAGAATTTATTTCTAAAATGGCAAAGCCCAACAAACAACCGAAAAGAATACAAGAGGCCAAGGCCACCGGAGAAACCAAAAACCGAACAGCACCTCCCCTAAAAATAGGAGAGGGGCAACAGCCCGCAACAGACACAAACAGATGCCATAAGGCAAACCAACCAACTATCACCAAGCCCACACCCCGGGCAAAGGAGAGACAATCCTAACCAGACCCTAAATACAGGTCAACAATCAAAACAACCACATAAAACAAACCCACAACCCGGGCGAAGGAGAAACAAACCATAACCCCGCCCACAACCGGGCACAGGCAACAAGGATACCAAACGAAACAAACCCACACCAAGGCACATGCACCAAGCCAATCAAGGAACAACCCAAGGGACACCACACAACCTGGCCAACCGGCAAACGCAATCTAGCATCGATTACGCAGAACCGAGTCCGTGAAAACAACAATATTCCTGATGCCACTCCTGAGAGCATCGAGCCAACCAACGACCTAACAAAGAACACACCACCACTCCAAGTAACTACCTTGATGGCGCTCAAACTGACCCCACTAGGAAACGGAAAACCGACCTGAGCGATCTATCAACCTGCGCCTCCATTGTTAAAGAAAACCTGCAGGACAAATCATTCCTGAAAAAGGACAATGTCGGCGAAACCCGAACCACGCAAACTTGCCATAGGCACCCATCTTCCTTCCGGAAGAATTGTCACTCCCGGAGAGGTATAAAAAACGTAACCCAACCATAGATGGGGAAACCTCTTGCCAAACCCATCATGCACTTCCGGCTTAACAACAACGTGCACACTAGATCGGCTTTAACTGCCGCAGCAATGGTGGGGTCGGCGGTAGCGGTATTGACGTCCTGATGGCTTACCTGATTTGGAACACCCGGCATACCCGATCCGTACCCAATCCATCTCCAAATACCCACCTGACGGCGTCGACAGATCTTCGTCCTTCCCGGGCGCATCCTCTAGATCATCACCGCTTCACAAGTAACGACGCCTAACACTCCGGCAGGAAAACATCGATCAACTTCGCCGACGGACCGACACCTGGCACGGGCCGCCGCCGCCGCGATCGCGGAGATCGCCGAGACTCGCCGCCGGCGATCGCGAGACCGCCTTTCGCGCGACCTCGCGGCTCGATCATCTCTCGCTTGTCTAGATCCTGGAGCACCGGCCCCACCAAAAAAGCTTTGAAATCTCATGAGCCGTGACCCATGATTTAGGCATTACGACCTGCCGGCCTGAAACGGGAGGCGCATGAACAGGAACCTTGTTCCTTCCATTCGAGATCTGGCCCCATAGCCTGGGCTCCCTTTCTGGCGCATTGGCCCCCGTAACGAGTGTATATCCATATCAGGACCCATGACTGGTAGCTAAAAAACTAAAGACGATGCACGCACCAAGATTTAACCTCAGACGACGGAACCTCCGGCAGAGACGTAGTCCACTGAAGCAGCGGGAGAACCGTAATTAACTAACTCACTACGAGGTCGGGAAACCCTACCGAATTTCACCCTTAGTCTCGGGCTTCTCAGAAAGCTACCAACGTATCCACCAATCCACCAGGATCTCGCATTAACGACCCCCTTTTGGGGAGACCCGAACCAATAATAGCCGCATCACTAACAATAGACGGGAGGAGACCCCCATCAACATCCTTCCCTTTTTGGGTATGGGAGACCCATTTTTGGTAGTGACAATCCCGTGTGGACAAACCCCCACAAGGGGAGGCCCCTTGTTTCCTTGTAGGAAAATAAGAAGTGGATAGCGCTGCAGTTGCTCCCACCGCATACGGAAAACCATGTTCACATGAACCGGAATCGGAAACCACAAGATGGTAAGGAAACCCATCTCGGGAGAGAGACGGGGAGACCCCTTCTCCCATTCACCACTGATCCTTACCACATGGATGGCTTTCGTTGTTCACTTTAATATCTTTTTTTTTTTTTTTTTTTTTTTTAAGATCTTTTTTCTTTCACTCTCTTTTCTTTTCTCACTCTCTTCTTCTATCACTTTCCTTTCCTCTTGTTTTTCTCTTCCTCTATTTCTTTATTTCTTTTCTTTCTCATTCTTTTCAATCATGGTCTTGATTTCCTTTGTCTCGGTCACTCTCTTGTTCTTGCTTCTATTTTCGGGGCTTGGCATCGGGTGGCTTATCTTCCTTCCTCCATTGATTCAACTTCCAAGTTGATGAAATTGGACTAGGTCTCGTAACGTGTATCGGGTAATCATCCCTCCTCTTGACTTGATTCTCGATCTTGATAGCCATATGCACCATATCCTCCAACTCTACGTAATGTTGCAATTCCACCACATTTTGAATCTGCCTGTTTAAACCTGCCATAAACCTCGCCATTGTAGCATCTCGATCTTCTTCAATATTTGCTCTAGCCATTGCAACCTCCATCTCCTTATAATACTCATTTACACTACGATTGTCGGCCAAGTTTTGGTAACTTGTCAGCATAACCTTGTGAGTAGTAAGTTGAAACAAATCTCTTCGCATCACCCTCTTCATCTCTTTCCATGTTTCCACAAATTAGCCCCTATTCCGTCTCATATTAAAAACTAATTGGTCCCACCAAACTGTTGCATAGTCTGAGAACCCTATGGCAGCAAGTTTTTTTTTTTTTTGGATAATTAAGAATTTATTACCAAAGGGGCAACGCCTAGCCAAAGAATACAAAGCAAAGAGGCCCGAGGCCATGAACGGGAGAAGAAAAATGAGCACCTCCCCTATAAATATAGCAATTGTGCAACAGCCCGAGACAACACAAAGCCCTAACAAAAAACAAGCCCACAATCCCGCAAAAAGAAACAATAACCACAACCCTGCAAGGCAACAAGGCCCCAACAATCACAAATCAAGCAACCAACCTACCAGATAAAATATTAATGGGGAAGGACCATCTCTCACGCATTGATCCTCGTTTGGCAGACTATCAACAACCTTCTCCGAATTGTAAATACGGTCTAACATCATCACAAATGAGGCGAAAAATGTTGTCACCCTGAGCATAGTCGTTTCTGAATTCTTCTATTCCGATGACCACGGCTAAGTGTATGATAGTAGCGCCCCACGCAATCTTCCTTGTAATAGAGCTGAAGGACTTTCCCTTGATGGCAATTTACCCATAATAGTTCGCTCTCCCCTACGCCCTCGGAGTTCTAGAGACTCCCACACAACCATAGAATCCTCCCTACAAATACTCAACCAGGAAATGGCAATCGAAGAATAGATGGTTCCTGTCTTCAACATTAGCACGACAAAATACACAAGATATAGAATTGGTGAGACCCTACTTGAGAAGCTTCTCTGCAATTAACTGCTCGAATTCAACTGCATAATGAAAGCATGCCTCCCGATGGCTCGGGGGAACCGCATTGAATAGTGCCAATTAACAAACCGCTTCTTCGCCTGCAAAGTGGTTCCAAGCAGAGCTACATGAAAACCCCGTAAGAACTGGGACCAAGAAATAGCATCCTCTTAGAGGCATCGATATGGCACTGGGCACAACTCGGTTTCGATAGCAATAAGGTCCCCGAATTAGCGATAAGCAGCCGCCCACCCCCCCTCATCAATAACTTCAGCTACTCGAGCATTACAATGAATTGCAGAGTCATACAAGATCCGCTCACCATAATAGGGAAGGAGAGGACCAACCGGGTTCCAGAAATCATGCCATAAGAAGGTCGTCGCGCCGTCACCCACCTTGTGCTTTATGAGGGGTCTGATCCTCTCTCTAAGTTGAAGGATTTTCCGCCAACTCCATGAACAACTCGTAGGGACCTTTGCGTTCCAGAGACTCCCCTGCCGCAGATAAAACCTCCGAACCCACGCTACCCATAAGGAGTCCTTCCTGTAGAACAGATTCCAGATATGCTTCATAACATTTGAATCATTCAGGTCTTTAACAGGCTCGAGCCCAAACCGCCCTCCTCCTTGCGTACACACTCGACTCCCACCGATCTTAGCACGACGAGCGCTCCCGAATTTTACCATAAGAAGCATTTAATAACCAAGCCAATCTTAGATATGTATACTTGGGAATAATAAAATGTGCTGCACCAAAGACAATTGTATATCGATAAGATCAAGCACCAATCAGAATCTCGCAAGATAAGATAGAGAGTTGCTATCCAAGATCGACCTCGCCGTAATTTTTGGATAAGAGGCATACAAATACCGTGGTGAGCCTTGTAGAAATCAAAGGGACTCCCAAATATCTCATAGGAAATCCTGCCTGCATCGAACCCCGTGGCGCCAACAAGCCATACCTTACTTTATCGTAGACCCGCCAGAAAATGGCACTTTCTGGTTGCTCACTAAGCCCCGAGAAGCTCGCAAACCTGCTTAATTCTTCCATAAAGACCTGAACAATGGATTGCGTCCCCCTGCAGGCCAAAAACATATCATCCGCAGCTACAAGTGAGTTGTTGTTTTCCATCCGGGTGAAATCAAACCACATCGTCGCCAATACGCCTAAGGATCCGAAAAGGCCCCATCACAGATGAATAAAAAGGTGATAATGGGTCCCCCGCCTTAACTCCACGCTACAGCAAACCCCGCAAGCTCACCATTTACCGAAATAGAGAAGGACGGGGCAGTGATGCATGCCATAATACATTTCAAAAGGTGAGAAGGGGTACCCATACAGGAGAGAATACTCAGTGATACATCCCACCCAACCTGTGTCGAGATGTCTTCATGATGTCAACCTCATCGCACACATGGGAGGACCCTTCATGATGGTAGTTTAACATAAGGTCTTGGGTGATATGACATTGTCGGCAATGCTCGACCTTTGTACAAAAAGCAGACCGCGAAATGGAGCAATATCCGATACACTGCGAACTCTCGTGAGCAATGATTCGAGATGCACTTATAGATGGTGTTGCAACAAGAAATAGGCCTAATCGTGCATGGAACCGTGGATTTCAAACCTTAGGCACTAAAGCCATAGCCGTACAATTAACTTCGGGCATACTCCGCATTCAAAAAGGAACTCCACAGTCAAGAAACATCACTTCCAATAATGCCCTGCCGCCTTGAAAACGTGAGGAAAAACCACATCAGGCTGGGAGCCTTGAATCATCAATTTCAAAAATGGCCTCCCTTTAATCTCCTCATGGGAAATTGTTTTATCTCAAAGGTTTCCATATAGCCGAGGTGACCATCCTAAGCCATCCAAGTTGTTTAAATACTCTGAGTGGTTAGCAAGAGGGATCAATAACATAAAATACCTTGAAGTGTCTAATACCTTCCCGCCTCGATGGCAACCTGTCTTCGGGCCTGCACCATTCACATAGTAATAACCTTTAAAGCACTCCTAGCATTACGAGCTTTGATGTTTTGTGTGGAAGAAGCTTAGTGTTCTGATCTCCCGAAGCCGCTTTCATTGAACTTAGATTTTTGCTTTAAGAAACCCTCCTCAGCAACGGCTAAGTCCTGATAATTCTTTAAGCAAATCCTCTCATTTTCCCCCAGAATGTGATTAGAGGGACTGTTAAGCACTGCAGATTGGGCCAGGCAAAGTGCCTGTCTGGCCGCCACAACTCGCTCATGCAAACCACTAAAAGATCGGAAATTGAAGGCTTTTAGTGTGGCCTTCACACTCTTCAGCTTGCGGGACAGTCTGAACATGGGAGTACCGAAGACTTCATAACTCCACGCTTCCTCTCATGTCCCAATGAAGCTCTGGATGATCAAATTTAAAATTAAAGAATTCAAAGGGATTAGTTTTGTGGCCCCGGACCGGATTTTCCTTCGTGACCGGTAACCAAAGGGCAAATGATCGATAATCCAGTGGGGAGAACTTCCGTGAATGCATCAAACAAATCCAAGTCGCACTCATTTTGAAGGCATCCGTCTAATTTCCTAAATTTAAGAGGTTAACACCTGGCGACTTGCCTATCTGGGCGGAATAAAGGCCCTAAGAAAGGAACATCCGCGCTCAGGCGGAGAACAGTAATCGAAGTCATTCATGGCCGTGGTTATCTACCGTGTTACCTTACCTTCAATCGCAACCGTGGTATTGAAATCGCCATAATCATCCAGGGATTTTGGCCAACCAAGGGCTCACACCATAAGAGATGGCCTGCCAGAGCACTCTTCTGTCCATGTAGTTGTTTGAGGCGTACACTGCCGATAACCAGAGGGAGATGTTGCTTTCCAAAGACAATGTGCAAAGCATACTGTCCATGGAGTGAATAATATCAATGCCGACCTTTCGTGGTTTCCACAACCAGATTCTACCACTGCCGGGCATGCTCATAGTTATGGAAAAGCCTCTACCAAGAGCGAACTCAACTTATCGGGAAGATGTGGAGTCCCTCCACTGATCCTCGCGAATTAGCCTCTGCCCGCTCTTCAATTTCTTGAGCTTCTTCCTCGAGAGAGGCACAGCGTGGAACTGTACCATCAACCCTTTTATGTGCCCGGAAGTGTCAATAATGGAGGTATCCGAAAATCAGCTGTTTGCGTAGGGGCGTAGCGAACCCTCTTCCTCATTAGATCCCCACCTCACTTTGCTAGACAAGCAAAGGTGTTGCCATGTAACTTGGAGAGGGCGCTAACCTCAATAGCCTGGCCGTTGTCCACCACGTCCAAGCCAAACCAGCCTTCTTCTGTACAAGCATAGAGAAAATGGACTTTAAATAGTGGGCTTTTTTTACTGGCCGTGACAAGGCTCCAAATTGCTATCTTCAATCCATCCCCTTCTCTTCATCAATCCCTTCCCATTTACCGCTCCCCGCTTTATCTGCTCCTGTGAATTGTGGGAGACTGCGCCACCGTCGGTCTCTTCTTAGCTTGACAATTTAACAGGTTATGACCAAATAGCTTGCATTCAGAACAACATTGAGGAGCCTAGGGATATTCGATCCTTATGGTAGAATAACTGCCATTACCCCTATCCAGGAGCACCGATTTAGGGAACTTACAATCAACCCCAACCTCTATACAAATTCTAGCAAAAGAGTTTCTGTTTCGGTTTTCAAGGAGAGGATCAAGGTGTAAAGGATCCCAACAAGCAGCTCCAATGTGCCTAAGACACGGTTTCGCCTCAAGATTCCAGAGGCAATGTTACAGAATCCGACCCAAATTGGCATAGATGATAATCGACGTTGGAGCATGTCCATTCCAGGCCTCCATGCACGTAATATGAACGGTCTCCCAGCTAAATGCCATGGTCCAGTATCCATAACCCAGTCCCGCGCCTCCGGGTCCCTGAATCTGAAGAAGAATAAACCATTCCTCACAAAGTTGATATTTCCAGATCTCCCTCTCGCCCAAAGTCTGCAACCGAGATCGCACCACGGAACGGAGTCGTCATCTTAAATTGCCCAACTAAACACTCCTTCCACAAGTCGATGCCCCTATCTACAAACAACCGGAGGCTTAAGTAAATAAGCTTACTCTTCAGCATAATGCGGCCTCATAGAATCGCAACGAATTTCCCCGCTTTACTGTGCATAGATACCAAGCTTTTCCAAGACTTTACTGGAGGATCATCATCCATATTAATGGCAGCAAGTTTCACCTTCTTATTTTCGGAATAATCATGACAATCAAAAACCAACTCCACCTTCCTCTCCCACTCAAGATATGCCTCGGGGTCATTCTTTCCTTGGAAAGATGGAATCTTCATTTTAATGTTTCTCAAATTATTATCTTCCTGATTCCTAGCTTCTCTATTTCTCCCCCCATACCTCCTGTTACTTTAACACCCCAAATCATAAATCTCATTCTCATCTTCAAAGTCTCCTCCACATAATTCTCTTCGCTGCCTACTCCGCGCCCCTCTTCAAGTGCCTCTTTCCCATTTAGTCAGGGGAGGGTTTCGTGGTCGTCAAGCTTCTCATCTAATTCCCTCACATGGAATTGTTCCAATTCACTTTAAATATCCTCTCTTTACTTCACTAGTTACAGCCCCATAATGAACTTTCATATCGACGCTCCCGCCACACCTTCGTATGCGTTTGTTGTTTGACATAGTGCCGCAAAATACGGTTAGAGAAAAAAGTACGAATTATTAAAAATCAATACTGGCCACGTTTTCACTAAGAATGATCTACTTAGTTCGGCCGTGAGCTTTCGTGGCCAATATATTTGGCTTTTTTTTCTCTCTCTAAATCACCACTTCGCTTTTTTTCCTCGTAATTCTCTTTAGTTCTTTTGGAACTATTCAAACAAATCGAATTTTTTTTCCTTAAAATCAATCAAAAAACTAACAAAGAAGAAAAGTGATGTGCTGGTGGCGTAACTAAAGATCCAAGCTTTTATTTATTATTTTATACTATATGGGATTGGATTATAGAAACTAGAACATGATAAACTTATAGGATTTTTTCCTAGCTTTTTTTTTGATCGGATCTCTTTCCTTACTTTTTTTTCTTTTTTGTAGTTTTTTATTTTTATTTTTAACTTTGAGATGGACGAATGGAATAAAAAGGAAACAATAAAAAAATTATATCCGATCAAGAATGAAGAAAATCTCTGACTTGGATGGAGTAGACACAGATTTATGATGAAATTGGGGATTGAAAACTTGAATTTAGAAGGTATGGATGAAAGTGGTAATTAAGATGGTTTGGACAAAGAAATAAATAATATTAATAAAAGATAGGCAAACTTAAAATAGAACCCGCTGCTCGATACTCAAAATGATACGAACCCTGGCCAACTTGTGAGGAGACCCGTGATCTAATTAGCTAGGAAGAATCGCTCTAATGTCGGCTGGATGGATGACTAATTCGCTATTTATACTACAAGAACCTTGGTATATGAGGACGCCACAATCTACGCTACGAGATCCGATTGATAAGTCTTGATGAACGCCACGGAATAACCGATAAGCTCTGAAGGAGTTCTCAGAACCAAAGAGAAATTGAAACTCTAATTTATAAATGCTTAAAACTTCTGAAATAGGCCAAAAATATGAAGAATAGAAACTAAATATTCTACCACAAGGAAAGTAAATATTTGCCAAAACAAGAAAGGAAACTAACATACTTTTCTCCCAAACTACTACACACTAAAAAATATCCATGAAGGAGAAAAAAAAAAGGAAACTATATAATTTTAGGACAAGGCTTGGTAATAGAATTTATAGCAGTCCGGAGCAAATCACAGCAAATCTTTAGAACAAATCATCTCCAAATCTACAAAGAATCAATTTCCAAAATAGCAAAAGAATCCTGCAAATCATCACCAAATCAAGCAAACCTTTCAAAAAAAGAAATAGCAACTCATTAACTAGAAAAATGTGACTTTCTAAATTAAATAAAAAGCAACTCCTAAAATAAACCAACTCCAAATCAAAATAGTGTTAAACTCAAAACACTTGGAAATAGAAATATATTAGGTGTTTCCAAGGTTTCATAGCCCCAAATCGAATTTTCCAAAATTAAGATTGAATTTCACCTGTGATGTTGTAAATGCCCGCATCACTATCCTTTTGTGCTTTGATTTTCATCAACGATACCGGAACAACGCAGATTGCCCCACGATCATATCATCCTTCGCGTAGCGCTCCTGCACCACCGACAAGAAAAACGGCGTAGAAATCCCTGCCACCCAAGGTCGAACCGATGATATCGATATACACCATTCTCGTGATCGATATATGGGATTGAGCTCGTGGAACATTACCCCAAGATCGTAGAAGATGGTACCGAATCGGCGCGGTGTTGGTACCTGATACGAATCGCGGTTACCAAAGCGAAGACATATGACAAAGACGGCCGGGATTCCGCTGCTAATGCAATGTTATTACGAGATGGCGTTTGACGCCCATCTCGTGATCACAGGAACCAGCACGGGCGCTGGGTACCGTGGATTCAAAGAGGAGCAACGCAGATTCTAATCCTTGATGGCAGCCAACATCGGGCGGTCATAGCCGTGGCATCAAAACCGCGACTTCATCGGGCGACGCTACACCGTTATTAGTGACCTTCATAATATACGGAGGGACGCACCATGCGGATGAATCACCACACAATAATGAGCGTGGGTGAGCCACTTAATACCATATTCTTTCGGGGGGCAAAAGAAAGTGGAGCCCCATTCTTTGAATTACCATGTTCCCTTGAAAAGGGAACGGAAACCACAAGGAGGTTAGCGACGGGAAACCCATTCTGGGGGAGAGAGAGGGAAACCCCTTCTCCCATTAGAGAGCAGACTTCTTTTTTCTATTGCACCATTTAAAAAAGCTTTAAAGGCCAACACTACTGCTGCTACCCATTGATGGAGGCCCCCATTTACGATTTAACCCATTCCTTGCTTTACTACGTACGTGTTCAAAAACATGTAGTGAACACATCAAAAAAAATTGTTTTAATGCAACATCTCCCAACCTAAGAACGCCCAATATTTGAGAAATTCTCAATTGTCGTTGTTCATGATAGTGGCATTTGAACATTTGCTTAAATGCCGCTGTCATGGACAACGACATTTGAAACTTCAATTGTCGTTGTCCACGATAGCGGCATTAGGCACTAGTTTGGCAATTATTTTTCCATCCAAACTAATTTAATAATTTTTTTTCAAACATATTATTTCAGTATAAAACTCGTGTTTTGCTAAATATCCCATATTTACCTCATCCGGTCACTGCAATCCCTCTCAAGACAAAACTGTTTCAATGACTATTAAATGAGACAAGTGGCACTTAAATATACATATAGGGTTTAACTATTAAAATGAAAATGAGAAAATAAGTGAAATTTTTAGTTAAAAGAAACTTCAGATCACATATCGGGAGAGGTTAAATGTTTTTACTATGTTTTAAGATAAGAAATTTGTATAAAATATTACTCTCGCTTAACTATCGCTTGTACATTTAAAATGTCATTTATCTCATTTAATCGCCATCGTAATAAATTATGTGATGGGAAAGGCTTCTAAGTGGGCTACTAATGTAAAGGACGTGACCGTGATGGATGATATAACAGATTGGGTAAGTTTTTTTTTGGATAATTCAGTTTGGGTAAGTTAGAGATGAGCTTGTGGTAGTTTAAGGGTATATGATGTAACTTTAAATGGTAAGGGATAGGTTTGGAATTATACGATATGGTTTCCCCAAGCTATCAGGAGACATGCTTTATAAATTTGGCTGGATTATCTGTGACATTAGTTACACAAGATAAGCTTCTCAATTTGTGGTCCGACTAACAATAATTCATGTGTTTTTGTCGCGGTAAATGTTGGAAGATAGTGAATCACTGTTTTTGGGGCGCTATTTCACCGTCGGTATTTGGTTGAGAATTCTAAGGTTATGTGGAAATCTGCATCGCCGCTGGCTGGGAGAATGAATTCTTATGGGTATGTGCTTCTAAAGGGAAATCATTTTGTTCTATTACCAAGAGGATTTATGGGGTGCTACCATTTATCATTTATGGAGGCAAAATGGAATAGTAGAATTCACGGCACATCTATTCTCCCGTCGACACCATTTTTCATCTCATCTCGTAATGATGTTCCCTATTGAGAATCTCTAGTTTCCAAGGTGGTGGACAATCCCGTGAATGTAGCTATGTGTGAGAGAGATGGTCCTTCCCGCTTTCATATCTTTGGTCTTGATGGTTCTCATGGTTGATTGATGGGTTTGTTGCCGGGTCGGTCCTTGTCACTTTTGGGCCCTGGTTGCCTTTGCCCGGCCGTATCGGGTCAGTGTGGTGTCTCCCTTCCTGCCAGTGGAAGTGAGTTTGGTTCTTTGTTTTGTTGTCATCAGTTGTTGTCAGTTGTTTCAGGCCGTGGCCTTCCTTGTTTTAGGAGGTTCGTCCGTTTTTTCTTTCATTCGGGGCTTCGGGGCTCGTGTATTCTTTGATTTGTGGTTTCGCAAATAAACGCTTAATTATCCAAAAAAAAAAAAGGGATAGGTTTGGTTCCAAAGGTTTTAGGGTTTATTTGAGGTTTATTTATGATGAAATTAAGGTTTTGAATGAAAGATTTTAAGTTTGGAAAGGTTCGGGTGATATGAACCCCGCCAACTTGTGAAGAGACCCATGATCGAATTAGCTCGGAAGAACCGCTCTAGTGTTCGGCTTGGATGGATGGCCTGGACCCGTTGCTTATAGGGAAGCAAGAACCTTGGTATAGGAGGACGTCACAATCGGTGATGGAGATCCGATTGATATGTCTTGATGAACGCCACGGAATAACCAATAAGTTCAAAAAGTTCTTTCAATAACCAAAGAGAAATTTAAACTCTCAATTTTATAATTCGTAATTTGAAGAAAGTGAGGATAACACGCCTATAAATAGACCCAAAAAATATGAAGAATAAAACAAAGATTTGGCCACAAAAAAACTAAATATTCGGCAAAAAACTAGAAAGGAAACTAACTTACTTTTTCCTAAACTACGCACACCCAAAAACATTCACAAGGAAAGGAAACTAAATAATTTTTGGACAAAACTTGGTAATCAAATCAGCAGTAAATCTGGAACAAATCAACAACAAATCAGGAACAATTTAGCAGCAAATCAGGAACAAATGACACCAAATCAACAACAAATCAACAACAAATCAAGAACAATTTAGCACTAAATCAGGAACAAATCATCATCGAATCAATAGCAAATCAACACCAAATCTATAGCAAAGCCACTCTAAAAAACAAGCACAGCTAAGAAACTCAACAAGTTAAATGCCTTTGGCTCTCGTCCAAATCCTGGATTTTACTTACGACGTGGACCATCTGCTTCCACTTTGTTGAAACCTGAGTTTCTTCCACTTGGGCATCACGAATTAACACATTAAGGACTTCTTTGAATTTCTTGGGTCAAGCCCCGTGTCATCGGTGTGATGCCCCAAAACCCAGGGGTCCTGTTGACCACCGTCAACCTGCGGAAACCTATGTGTCTCATATCATGAGACCCATTCATTTAGTAAAACCCGCCAATGCGCCCATCATCCATACTCATCCATACAGTTACAAAACCATACATTTCTATAGATCCAAGAGTTATTACATCACTCTTAATACAAAACATATATTAAAACTAGTTTGTTATATATACACAAAACATGAATCAAGGCCACAGTCTGGCCCGCTTCATAATCCTGGCCTCTAAGGAGCGCCATTTGCCTGTGACCGTCTTTGCAGACCAAAGGGGGTCCCACTCGGCCAGGCGAGTTAACGCCCAAGTAGGAGATAAACTTGCGGCGCTACTTCCCACCCAGGTGCACATGCAAAATGATCATTTCAAAAGTCAAACCAACAACCAATCCAGGCATACATATGTCATTCTATCATGAAAAACTACATGCATGTGCGAGACACACTTACATGCTCTCATGTATCAATCGACCGACCCACCACCAAATGTGCAAGTGCCAATGGAAATCAATACCGAAGCCATCCCGATCTCATCTCTACAACTCGTATCTATGTATATTTATTTAATTGTTTCGTGTCTTTTCAAATGTAACTTTCCAGACACCCTCCGACATTTTTTCGCTTTCACCGATGAATACTCCGCCTAACTGTGCTGTGCTTTCACCCGAGGTGTCTATCTCCTACTTACACGCCACACCATTCAGTATTTTATATTTATTTAACACTCCGTGGAACTCAATCGATTTCGTCCCATTCCCGAGAGCCCACACGATTCAACACCAAACGCAGCAGACTCAAATCGCATCATGTACACACACTCCATGTAAAGCGGTGTTAATGCAAGACAGCACGTAATGCAATTTGTGCCACCGCACTCAAACCCATGAGACTAATGTATGAAGACCTCTACATGGATATTCTATTATCAGACACTACGTGGCGCGCTATGGAACACTCAGCGCCTAATTTATTGGCTAACATTTCATATTTAGTTTAACATCAACATACATGCAATCATGTTAATATTCCACATTATTCAAATCCCCAGACATCACATAAGCACACTACATCTTTTCTATCATTCAAACTACCATGTCAACACATCATTCAAGCATGTATTAACATAATTCCAACCATTACTTAGGCAAGTAATGCCATAATTCATATTCTAAGCCGAGACAAAGTATGTCAGTCATATAGCCCAATGCATATAATTTTTTTCCATCTTTATCACACATATATCACATATTCAGCATGTTATTCAATTTAAGAAAAATACACATTAGCCATTCCTATTATAAATCCTACATGTCATTCAGAATAATTTGATTTAGTCCAAAAGTCCAGTTTTTGAACTACTCACACAAAACATCAAACACGCACTCGCTCAAAGCATACGCACTTCTAAGCGCTTCAACATAAACCGATTAAAAATGTGTTCCTAAACCGTAAAGGACCATCCCTCAAATTTCCGTGACCCAGCCTAATGTTAAGCCCATGTTTTGGCTGAGTAGTTTATTCTATTAAATTCTAGACTAACCAGCTCAGAGAGTCCAAGAACGGTAAATTGGAGTCTGATTTGTTAAGGTTGTACCAAGTTGATGCTGCAGATTCACAAGGTGTGCGGAAATTTTGGCACACCTGTCCCGAACACAATGTTAGGCTCTCGCATACCCCAAAACCCCCATGAAACCGGTCTTTGACCATCACACAATCACAAACAAACCACACAACATACAAATTCGCTCGGAGAACCGGAAGAAACTTGTAGGCCATTACACGTCCCCTAGGCGTAAAATAAACAGAGTAGGAGGAAACCTGAATCTCTCGTAGCCGCAGCCTCCGGTTCTTTGTCGTCCGGTCTCCGTCATCGCGCAACACTCCTTCCTTCCTTTCCTCTTCTTTTCCTCTCTTCCTCCCCTTTCTTCTTTCTCTTTTCTTCTTGTTTTCTTTCTTTTCCTCCCTTTCTCCTTTCTTCCTTTCCCTCCCTTTTCTTCTCCTTTTCCTCCTTTCTTTCCTCTCCTCCTCTTTCTCCCTTCACAAGGCTCCCTTGTTTGTACGAACAGCCCATGAAGCCCCTTATATGTACTTCAGCATGATGCTGGGACACAATGCTGCATGCCATGTGTCACACACATGGCATGCCATGTGTCACACACATGGCTTGCTATATGTCACACATGCATGCTCTTGCATGCACTCAGACACATGGCTTCACATGTGTCACCCACATGGTTTGCCATGTGTCACCCATACGGCTCGCTACGCCACGCCCGACACCCGTCACTTTAAAAAATACTGAGCTCCAACTATCTCGAAACTACAAACGAAATTCGACCAGTAGCTAGATTTCGCGAGACAACTCCAAAGGTGCAATCCATTTCACCATCCGAGATCTAGAAAAATCCCAACTTTTCTCCGGACTATTCCTATAAATTACAGTTTTGCCCCATTTTTATCTTAAAAATTTAAATTTAAAATTTTCACGGGTTTTACAATCGAGCCAATCGATTTCAAACAACCGTACTCCATTCCTGGTACCTACGCTCCATCATTCCCCTCCTCTTGAAAAGGATTTGTTCTCAAATCGTCACCTACATTAAAAGGACTCAAGTCAGTGACATTAAAAGTAGCACTTACATTATACTCATCAAGCAAATCTAGCTTGTAGGCATTGTCCTTGATGATGAGAATCAAAGTACAAAGGATCCGTGATACCAGCTTCTACAACAAATATTGAGAATTCAATCTTAATTATGGAAAATTCAAATTCAAGAGGTTGTGAAACCATGGAGACACCTAATATATTTCTATTTCCAAGTGTTTTGAGTTTATTACTATTTTGATTTGGAGTTATTTGATTTTAGAAAGATTTATTCTCCAAGTCAAAATAGAAGTTGCTTTACTGAATTTAGAAAGTTTGTTTTGCTAGTCAAATACAAAGTTGCTTTAATTTGGGAAAGGAGAAGAAGGAATGGGGGAAGGGGTTTCCCTCTCTCTCCCCCGCAATGGGTTTCTCGTCGATCACCTCCTTTGGGTTTCTGCCCCTTCAAGGGAACATGGTTTTTATGTGGGTTCCGTTCCCTTTTGAAGGTGCTTATTATGGTAAGAGCATCTAAGCCGGATTTTCAAGCGGTTACCCACCTGTGATTTTCGTTTCGTTTACATGTTTCTTTTGTGGGTTCCGCTCCCTATTCAAGGGAGGATGTTTTATTTGGTGAGATCAGCTTGCCGGGGGAAAGAGATCTCCCAAAGGAACAGCAGCGTTGGCTCATCAAGAGGCCAAAGGCCGTCGCGAGTCCAGTTCTGCAGCGAGTCACGTGCTGTTGGGAAAGCCTAGCCACGGCGCACACGCTGCCTATCTCCAGCCGGCAGGATCCGGGCTGGGTCGGAGAGCTACCGGATCATGCCTGATGTGCAAAACTCAACTCCTGGAACCCGGATCTAGGGAAATCGGTCCTTATGGGGGCTGAATCTCGTGCCCCAAACCCAGTCGGAGGGTCATTGGAAGGCGTCAATGGAGGCTCCGTCTTCCTTTTGCAATCGGGAAACCAGCAGTACTATTGATGGCAAAAAACCGCTATGCGAAATTTCGTAGAGATCTTCGATTGACTCGTCTGAAGGGGGTGTATCGTGCCCTGACTGCTGCAGAGAAGTATCACCGGCTTTGCAAGCTTACAGGCCTCACCGGCTAGGATCCGGCTGGATAATACTGGCTGGAATCTCGAGGTTCACTGAGCGGTAAGTCATGCCCAGTTGATCTGGATGTAAGGCCCAAGTACTGCTCGTGGATCTTGTTTTATCGGAAACTATGGGGTCACACGAAGTGGGTAAGGTGTCGCCAACGACCGGCGTCTCGATGCCGATGACCGGCGTCTCGATGCCGATGACCGGCGTCTCGATGCCGACGACTTCGTCTGGGTCTGCCGGAATATTCGCGACTGGGCCTGAATCTAGGTCTTTAGATCTGATCGAGGGTAACAGTGGCAGCCGGAGAATATGGGTATCCAGATCTGTTCAATGGCGACACTACTCACCGGTTATTGGGTTCACACGCAGTTTGGCTAGTCTTGGTTCCGGAAAATTTTGGTCCCATATCGTCCACCGATCTGGTTTCTCTTCCACCGGTTTCTTCTCCTCTGGGTTCTTGGTTCTCATCTCGGAGAGTGGCAAACTAGATTGTTGTTGTGTTCCATGCGATCATTTCTCTGTGCATGTGGAGGCATGTTCCTCAGGTTGCTTGATCCTGGGTAGTGGTTGGGTGGTTCCATTAGGATGTTCCCTTCGTTGGGTTGGTGCCTATGCCCGGGTTGTGGGCGGTTCTCTGTTGTTTTCCTTGGTTGCCTTGGCCCGGTTTGTAGGCGGGTTTTGGTTTGTTTCTCCTTGCTCGGGGTGTGGGCTTGGGTTTTCTTTGGCCGATTAGTCTCGCTGCCTGCTGGTGGGGTCTGGGTTTGATGTTTGGTGATCCTTGAGTTTTGGTTATTACTTTCTCCTCCTTCGATGGGTGCGCTTTTTCCATCTATATTGCTGTTTGTTTCATTGACGCCCTTTCCTACTGCTTAGTGAGTGTCTGATTTTCATTTTTTCTGGTGGCCTTTTGGCTCTTGTATTGCACTTTGGGTGTGTTTTGGCTTTGGTTTTGGTTTGCCTCTTGGCCCTATGTGGGTCTGGTTGATGTTGGTGGTCTTGGCTTTGGTGGGCATGTCCTGGTTGGCTTGTAGGGTTTATGCGGTTTCTTTGCTTTCTGGTCATGCCCTTTCCGCTGCTTTTGGTGAGTTAAGTATTCGGCCCTTCGTTTGTCTTCATTTTATTGTTTCCGTCTCTTTCCTCTAGTATTTAGTAAGGCCATTCACAGTTTCATTTGTCAGCTCAGTGACTTCTTTGCTTTATCATTGGTCGTTACGTGGCCATTTCCTTTTGAATAAATTTTACTTATCCAAAAAAAAAAAGTCATGCATCAATTTCTGTAAAGTTAAAAGATTTATTTATCGGTGTGTTGATTTGCCACGATTTGCTCTCGATTATCGCTTATTTTGGAGCTTTTTTTTTTTCTTGATAATTGTTAATTTATTACCAGCAAGAACACCCAACCAAAGTTAATACAGCAAGAACTATACAGCCTATACTACAACCAAGAAGAAAACGGATAAAGACCTCCCTATAAATATAGGGAGCTGACACTGAAGAACACTGTAGCCCACCAACAGCATACATGCCTCATTAACCGTGCAGTTAAACAACACAAGAACCCGCCCACAACCCGGGCAAGGCAACAAGGCCCCAACAATCACAAATCAAGCATCCAACAATGGAGCTAATTTATTCTTAATATGCGGCTGATTTGATTATCCTAGAATTATCTAGTTTCCTTTTTCTTGTTTTTGGCCAAATATTTACTTTCCTTATGGCCTAATATTTAGTTATCCCTGCATTCTGCAAGTTTTAATCATTAATAAAATTGAAAGTTTAAATATCTCTTTGGTTCTTAAAAGAACTCTTTGAACTTATCAGTTATTCCGTGGCGTTCATCAAGACTTATCAATCGGATCTCCATCACCGATCACAAGGCCCTCATATATACCAAGGTTCTTGCTTCTATAAGTAATCTGCCGAGGTCTTCCATCCAAGCCAAATACTAGAGCCTGGGCTCTTCCAAGCTAATTTTGACCGGCCTCCCCTACAACTACTGGTTTGTATCATTTGAGATCGTATGTCAAGTTCTATTTTCTGGTTTGCTTAGCTTTTACGGTTTTTTTTTTCTTCTTTGTCCGAACCCAATTTAGTCACCACTTCCATTCGTTCCTTCTAAATTTCGTTCGACCCCCAATTTTAGTCACAACATAATATCTACTCCATCCCAAGCCCAATTTTTTTCATTCTTGGTCGATATAACTTGTTTATTTATTTATTTTTCGAATACCCATTCTCAAGTTACAAAAAAAAGAAGAAAAAAAAAGAGGAAAGTAAAGAGAAAGCATCCGATCATAAAAAAAAAAAAAAATCATGAGGCTGGAAAAAAAAAATCGGTAATAGACTAAGAAGAAATTTTGTGTCCTTTTCTTTTTGTTGCTTTAAGTAAGGCTTGAATATTGGTTAATGCCACCAACCTGTCCTTTGATAGGTTTTTTTGATTGAATTTTGCGGAAAAAATATGATTTGTTTGATTAGTTCCAAAAGAACTTAAAGAGAAATTCCAAGCTCTAAAAGGCAAGAGTTTCACAATGTAGTCGGGTAGTGTCTAAATATATCATTTAAAACACGAAATAAACTTGGCTAATCATTCTTCTGATGGAAACACGGGCGAGCCGGGATTTTAGAGGTCCTATTTTTTTCTCTAACCTTGTTTTGCAGCACTATTTTAAACAACAATGCATTTGAAGGTGTGGCAGGAGGAGTTGACTTGAAGTTTATTATGGAGGCCTTTTTTTTTTTTTTTTTTTTTGGATAATTAAGCGTTTATTTCCAAAAAGCAAACCACACAATCAAAAGAATACACGAACTCAAAGCCCCAAATGAAGAAAAACTGATTTGCACCTCCCTAAAATGTGCGAGAAGGCCACACCAAACAACCAACAAACAACCAATGACAACAAAACAAAAGAACCAAACTCCACTTCCACAACCCTAAGGAGATACTACACCCCAAAGCCCGCACCCCACACCCGCAAAGGCAACCAGGGCCCAAAAGTGACAAGGACCCAACCAACAACAAACCCATCAATCAACCAGCGGTGAACCATCAAGACTAAAGATATGAAGTGAAGGACCATCTCTCACACATAGTCTGCCTCTACGTGATTGTCCACCACCTTCCCGGAAACTAGAGATTCTCAACCTCAACATCATTGGCGCATGAGATGAAAAATGGTGTCACAGGAGAATATGTTTCGTGAATTCTACTATTCCGCCGTCCATAAATGATAAATTAAAGACCCCACGCAATCCTTTGGTGAATAGAATTGTAAATGGATTTCTTTAGAAGCACACATACCCATAAGAATTCATTCTCCCAACTTCGCAGATTCTCCGAATTTACATAACCTGTAATTCTCAACCAAATACTGAAGAAAGTGAAAATGGCACCCAAAAACAAGTGATTCCTATCTTCAACATTTGCACGCAAAAACACATGAATTATTGTTAGTCGACCCCCATTTGAGAAGCTTATCTTGTGTAACTAACTGCCCCGAATGGTCAACCAAACTATAAAAGATGTCTCCCCGATAGCGTGAAATCATATCGTATAATGCCGTTAGACCATCTAAGATTTTCGATCTAAATTGGTTCCATTAAACTGGTGGAAGATCCTGTGATGGAGCAAGAGTCCATGTAAATAATATCCTCTAGAGACATCTAAATGATAATTGACACTAACTGTTTGATTTCGATAAGGTCACAGAGTTCACACAGCCAATCTCCACCTACCATCCCCAATAACTTCGGGCCTACAAGAGCGTTATTCTTAATAGCTTAATCATACACAATATGATCTCCATAGTGAGGAGGAGATAGACCAACCGATTCCGTGAATCATGCCAAAGGAATGTCCTCACTGCTATAAACCCTGTGGTTGATGAAGGGTCTCATCTATCTTTAGTCGCTAAAGATTCTCGCCAAACAAGAACAACCGAAGGAGTTTCTGGGCACACCAAAGGCTTCCGTGTCTCCAAGTACGCCTCCGTGACCCACGCCCACCCAAGGAGTCCTTCCTAAAAACAGTCCCAAACGCGTTCATGATTCAGATTATCTCGAGTCTCGATCCGACGCACTCCAAGCCAATCTCCCCTTCTAAGACACACAGTATCCCCAACCGACCTTAGCACTCCACGAGAATTTCCTAGGTTTCCTACCTACGTAAAGTCAGCCGGTGTCGCTTCAATTTTGGCAATTATGAATTTCGGAATAATGAACATACTGCACCAATACAACTGAATGCTATGCAACACAGAACTAATAAGTCAGGACCGCCCGCATATGATAACGCCCCTACTTGTCCAAGACCGGATGCCCGCCATTATTTTTCCGTATGGTCAGTAATCACTAAGAGGATGCCCTTGATGAGATCAAAGTGGAAAACACCAAGATATTTCATAGGAAACCTTCCCAAACCGGCTGATGTTCACAGAAAGGTATTTGACTTCACCATTTACTCCCCAATGAAAATGGCGCTTTTTGAATTGTTTACTGCACCCGGGAAAGCAGCTCTCAACTGCTCAAATTTTATCCAAAATAACTTTGATTAATCGGATATCGTCCCACTAGCAAAAAGAAAAATGTCATCCGCAAAGCATAAGTGAGTCAGGTTGATATCCTTACATTTAGGATGAAACCAAAATCCCGTCACAGCTACCAACGAAGGATTCAGAAAAAGCCTCCATGGCAATGATAAATAATAATGGCGATATGGGATCCCCTTGTCTCAACCCACGATCGCTATTGAAAAACCCCGCAAGCCTACCATTAACTCGAAAAATGGTAGAAGGTCAGTGGTGATGCAAGCCCAATACAATTCGTATGAACGCAGTGTACTCCATTCTGGTTAAAATACCCAGAATAAAGCTCCAACTGATTGTATCAAAAGCCTTTTTAATGTCAACTTTAAGTATAAACACCGGGAGGGCCTTTATCACTATGGATAGCTTCGATCATAAGCTCCCGGGTGTAATAAGGGATGTTATCTACTATACTGACCTCGCACAAAATGATCACAAGCAGTGGCTTATAATCTCTCAGTGAATGCATTGATTTAACTCGCAGTTAATAATCTTCGATATGCACTTATAAACCGTGTTACAACAGGATATTGGTCTATATTCGCCCATAGATTCAGGGTTAGGAACCTTTGGCACTAAAGCAATTATAGTGCAATTAATCTCACGAAGAAGGCTGCCTGATTTGAAAAAAGATAACACTGCATCAATTACATCACCTCCAATTATACTCCAAGTCGCCAAGAAAAAGAGAAGAGAAACCATCCGGCCCTCGGCTTTGAAATCACCAATAGAGAACAAGCCCCTTTATTTCCCTCATGAGAAATATCACCATTCAAAACGCCCAGATGATGCTTTAGTCCAACCAAACCCATCAATGTTATTCAAATACTCGTCAATAGGAGTGCCAACACAAAGAATATTTTTGAAGTAGCCAATAAATTTTCCACCTTAATAGCCAAATCTGACTCGATTCTCATAATCATTTCCGAGGTTAAGATTTTAATCATACCCAGCATTCCGAGCCTCGATCGATTCATGGAAGATTTGTATTCGATCTCCTAGTCAGCTATCAGGACTTAGATTTTTGCTTTAAGAAACCTCCTCAAATAGCCGCAAGATCATAGAAGGTCCTTAAACAATTTCCCTCTCATTTTCCATCAAAGATGGTATCCAAAGGACTGCTCAAGATAGCACTGAAAGCCGTTTTTAAAGCTTCCCACAAATTTCAACACGATCATGCAACCTTACCAAAAGAGTGGAAATTGAACATCTCGAGGGAGGGCCTCACTCTTTCGCTTTTGTGACAACAGACATGGGTCCCTCAGACTCTCTATCCCAAGCTTCTCACAATACCAAGGAAAGGTGGTGGTCACCTCGTGTTGCAAAAATTTGGAAAGGAATATTTTTCCTACGCCAAAATGATAACATTAAGGTTTGTAACCAGAGGGCAAATGATCGACAATCCAGTGATCGGATCTTCAAGTAAAGCATCGAAACATATCCATACAATATTCATTTTGAAGGCAATCGGTCCAAATTCTTCCTAGCTATGAAGTTTGCCCCTTCGCGCCGGTTCATCCAATGCAAAAATAGGCCCAAAAAAGGAATATCCGCGCCAGATTGGAATAAACACTCATGAAATTCACTCATAAACAGATTCCATGACTGAAATTTCCCCCGCATTTCACTGATGAACTGTGGTGTCGGGTCACCAATTGCCACCCTACTGGCTTGGCCAACCATGGAACCACACCACTGGAGATGATTCCATAACTCCCTTCTATCTATGTAGCTATTCGAAGCATAAACAGCAGAACACCAAAATGAGTAGTTGTCCCTGATGTTTGTAACACTCATTACAAAACATCACAATTGGTCCATGGAGTGAAAGATATCAATGCTAATTCTCCGGTGGTTAATACAAATCCGCATTCTACCAAGCAAGAGTATGATCATAATTTATAAACAATTTCCAACCCGAGAAAATTGTAGAGAAGATCTTGTCCTTATTCGAAACTCGTACCCGAGTTTCCAAAATACACACAAAATCAAGAGCATGGGATTTAAGAAACGAACGCACTTCTATTTGCTTGAGGCCATTCGAATCCCCTCTATGTTCCATGAAGCAAATTTAATCCATTGGGAAGTCGCAGATGCCCTTATCCATCGGATCCCGCATATTAGCAAGGTCCCGCTTCGAAGCCTCGAGCTTCTTCCTAGAAATTGGCACAGGCGTGAAGTCCAACTCATCAACTCTCTTATGCTTGAACGTGTCAAGGACAGGGGAATTATCAGAGAATTCTAAGCATTGCCAGGGATCGATCCGAGAAAACTAAAGATGTCTCATTTCTTCTTCCTCATGATATGCTAGACATTCAAACGTATTTCCATGCAACTGATTCATTCTTTCATTTTCCATGCTAACTACCTCCTCAACACACTGCACTGTATCATCGATTTGGTAATAATCGCTATTCCCGTGTGCCCGGCATCAGCACAACACCGAGTCCCAGAGCACCTTTCTTTCTCAGACTGCGGTAACATTCATATCAACAAAGGTCTAACAAATCCCCACCACATAACCATTGTTACCTGAAAGCAAAAAATGGTCGCTTAAATTTTTCCGAACTTGACGCTTAGATTATGACCAAATTTCTGCAACCTGGATGAATACTGGAGCCTGTGGATATTCAACTCTTATCGCTGAGAAATTGCCATTACCCCCCGTTTAGAAGAACCGACTAGGGAATTCACAATCCACTCTCACCCTTAACAGACAATCCAGCAAAGGATAACTTGCCTCGATTCTCGCAGAAGTGAATCAAGGTGAAGCGATACCAAATGTAAGATTTATATGTACCCAAGACATGTGTCATTCAATATTCCAAAGGGATATTGTAGAACTTGACCTAATTGGGATGGTATTACCGAATGTTAAGCATATCCATGCCAGGATGCCAAGCACGTAGTATGAATGGTCTCCTTGCCAGGTGCCATGGACCCGAATCTAGAACCCAATCCCGGGCCTCCGGGTCCCTGAATCTAAAGAAGTATAAACCATTCCCGGGCCAGGAAATGTCCGCACTCGCCCCCACAACCGCAACTGTGGAGCGACAACCGAACGGACGCTTATCAGGAATTGTCCACAAACAGCCCTTCCACATATAATACCTCATTTACTCGCGTCACGGAGGCCTGCAACCATCTTCCACGCAATATGTAATTGTAGAACCGAGAGGAACATCGCTTTTCTCGTGCATAGAGAATAGTTTCTTCCAGATTTTCCACCGGGGAGCAAATTGACTTCAAATCACTATCCTTGTAACTCTGCTCCATCACTGACTCAGACTCTTCCCTTTCTCAAATGGCACCAGCCCATTACGCCCCAAATCAAGACTTAATCCAACCTAATCCTGTTACCTTCCACCCTTTCGTCAAGATGCTAGCTTCAACATGACTAATGTAATCCCATCTAACCCATATCCCTCCGATCCCAACCCATGAGGAACGGCTTTCCCTCGCACGCATAGCTTGCTGGAGGTTGCTAACACCCTCCATGACTAGAGAGTGGAGACGAACGGCGAGCCTAAGAGCCTGGATCGTGACCGGTATGAGCCCGTAAGAGTAACACCAACTGACCCGCATCGACCTCCGACCGCCACCCGGATTCGAAGGGACCCCGCGCTGCCGTAATCGGCACGATCCGCACCCATCGTTGGGGTTCATGGAGGTATTGATTCCGGCGAACGCCCAACGCACGATTCTCCATTCCCCGCACGCTTAGAGAGAACTCACCTACCAGAGCCCACCAAGCTCCGGTGTGGGTATCCTTTTGAACCTAAGATTGCATTTTCACCTTTTTTGGGGAAGGCTAAATCCTGTTTGGTCAACTCCCCACCAACTCCCGGGCCCCACCACCGTGGCCATGCCGCCCCCGAATAATCACGTGAAGACGATGCTACCGCTCAGAGCACCTTCACCATTTCCGTGTTAAAAAATGTTAAGAAAAATTATTTTAAACTAGTGAAGTAAAGAGGATATTTAGGGCTAAATTGGAAAAATTCCATGAGAGGGTGGAGCAAAGCTTTTAGGATCCACGAAACCCTCTAACAGGGCGTAAAAGAGAGAGACTACCAAGAAGAGGGGTGCGGGTAGAAGAAGAAGAGTATGACGGAGGAGGTTTTGAGGGTGAGATTGATCATGATTCGGTTGTTGGTGGAGCAGGAGGTAATATGAGGGGAGACTTAGAGAAACTAGGAATTGGGAAGGTAATAATTTGGGACACATTAAGATGAAGGTTCCATCTTTCCAAGGAAAGAATGACCCCGAGGCATATCTTAAGTGGGAGAGGAAGGTGGAGTTGGTTTTTGATTGTCACAATTATTTTTAAAATAAGAAGGTGAAACTTGCTGCCATAGGGTTCTCGGACTATGCAACAGTGTGGTGGGACCAATTAGTTTTTAATATGAGACATAATAGGGAGCCAACAGTGGAAACATGGGAAGAGATGAAGAGGGTGATGCGAAACCCTATGGCAAGGCAATCGTAGTGTAAAGGAGTATTATAAGGAGATGAAGGTTGCAATGACTAAAGCAAATATTAAAGAAAATCGAGAGGCTACAATGGCGAGGTTTTTGGCAGGTTTAAACAGGCAGATTGAAAATGTGCTGGAATTGCAACATTATATAGAGTTGGAGGATAGGGTGCATATGGCTATCAAGATTGAGAATCAAGTCAAAAGAAGGGACAATACCAACACACGTTTTGAACCTAGTCCAATTTCATCCACTTGGAAGTCAAATCAATGGAAGAAGGAAGATAAGCCACCCAATGCCAAGCCCAAAATTATTCAAGAACAAGAGGTGACCACACAAGGAAATCAAGACCATGAATCAGATTGTGATTCTAGGCCATCCTTGGAGGATGCCGATTATGAGGAATACGCTGCCCTAGAAGAATTGTTAGTTGCAAGTAGGGCCTTAAGTGCGCAAGCCAAGTGGACAAGTGATGCAGGAGCATCTATAAACACACCAAACATTGGGAATTCAGCCCTAATTATTGAAGAATTGGATTGGGGAGGTCAAGACGCATTGAATACATGTGAAAACTCCTTTTCGACCTCATTCGGGGCCTTGGAAAGCAAAGACGTGGTCAGACTTGACAAACCCCCGATGTGGAGCCGCCATATTAATTTTAGAAAGTTCGCTTATTTATTTTAGGAAGATTTGCTTTATTTACTTTAGAGTTTGCTTTATTTATTTTAGAAGGATTCTGGCTTATTTATTTTGTGAAGTCATTTTATTTATTTTAGAAGTTTTTCTTTAGGGAGTTGCTTTTTGTAATTTAGAAAGTTTTTCCTAGTTAAAGTAGAAGTTGTTCTTGTGAATTATCCAAAAGTAGTTGTTCTTTTGTACACTTTGAAGTTTATTTTCCTCAGTTAAAGTAGAAGTTGCTTTTTGATTTAGGAAAGTATAAGCCATACATACCCCTAATGAAGGTCTTTAAAATCAGTTCAAGTTTAATAATATTTTCTACTTTTAAGAGTTCTCTTGTTCTCTTATCTCGCGATTCTCGACGAGTCAGGGTTTCATACCTGGTGACCCCTTGGTGGCGGTAAGTCTTTGATCCGCTATCAATCAACCTGTCCATAGTCGAACAAGGGCGCCTCACTCCATCATTGATCTTGTGTGGATCGTTTCATTAAACCGGTAAGTAACCACTCTTGTGCAAACTCTACTCTCCTCGCCATCTAAGAGTGAAACTCTACTACAACTAAGAGTGTGGCTAATAAGGTCTATTTATGGTTCTAATTTGAATCCCAGTGCAGTAGAAAACCACCCCCACCAAGGTGAAGAGTGAAACGCAAATAAAGAATCATTTCTAAGTCAAAGATGACGTTGTTTTATGCCATGGTTGGGGCATGACCCCAATGTCCTAACCAAAAGCTGCCGTCTCTAATTGATGGGGCGACAGCCAAGGAAGAAGGATGTTGAATGCTGATCGACCAACCATGTCCAAGAAGACGATGAGAATAAACTACTGTCACAAACTAAGTTGGATGTTGAAGTAGTCTGAATCTAACCATATCCAAGAAGATGAGGAGAGAGTTCACTTACCGCCAAATTCTTTGATTTAGAAATGAAAGATGTTTCGATGCTACGACTTTAATGGTTTCAAGAAACCGAAAGTGAAAAAGAATTCTCACAAGAAGCAAAATCAATTATAGAATTTATTGAAGTAATGCCTAAAGAAATACAATACCTGCTTTCACCTATGAGGGTATTCAACATCATTTATCTCATACCAGTTTGGTTTTTCCTAATAAGCTAGCTCCCCTATGAAGAGCTCCTATGAGCATGAAGAGTTTAAAACATGTTGATGATTTTCGACAAAGGGCTGGTCTAAGAGAGTGAAAGTTCCTATGTGGTTCTACTATGTTGGTGCATGAAAAAGATGGATCTTGGAGTATGTGTTTCTACGCTGCTTTCAAATAACATTTTTATTCATGAGGGCAAGATTCAAACAAGGGCAAAGAGTGGAACAATGCGAAGTATACATATGAAGGTTATCAACGACCGGTATTTAATTCGTGAGGATGATTCTGGTTACACATGATAAAAGAGAGTGTACTTTGCCAGCATGTTAATAGATGGTTCTTCCAAGCATTATTAAGAAGATCATAAAGAATGCTTACAAGGTTAAATTGTCCGATGATTGCAAATATCTTGCCTACATTCAAGGGCTGGCGGGATTCGGCGGCCTTATCATGGCGTAAGACCGAGTATTGTAAGTCTTTTTTTTTCCTAACTATAGGGGTTTGATGCAGGAGTACCTATAAACACACCAAACATTGGGAATTCAGCCTCTAATTATTGAAGAATTGATCGGGGAGTGCCTGCATCTATTGAATACATGTGGAAAACTCCTTTTCGACCTCATTCGCCTTTGAAAGCAAAGACGTGGTCGTACTATAAACTCCCCGAATACGGGAGCCGCTATATTAATTTTAGAAAGTTTGCTTTATTTATTTTAGGAAGATTTGCTTATTTATTTTAGAAAGTCTGCTTTATTTATTTTAGAAAGTTTTTCTTTAGGAGTTGCTTGTAAATTCTTAGAAAGTTTCTTTTCCTAGTTAAAGTAGAAGTTAAGTTTCGTGAATTACCCAAAAAAAGAAGTTGTTCTTCAGAATTTAGAAAGTTTATTTTCCTAGTTAAAGTAGAAGTTGCTTCTTTTGATTTAGGAAAGCATGGGCCATATATACCCCTAGTTTTGGGGTCTTTAAAACCGCTCAAGTTTAATAATATTTTCAGATTTCTATTTTTTAAGAGTTCTCTTGTTTTTTTTTTTTTTTTTTTTTGGATAAGTAAGAATTTATTTCCAAAAAGGGCAAAAGCCCAATACAAACTAATGATAATACAAGGGGCCCAGTGCCCCTTAACCCGAACAATCTGGACGCACTCCCTAAAACTATGGCACACAAAAGCCAAAAGGCCACCGAGAACACGATAAAGGACAACACCTCCCGAAATGATAGGAGAAGCACCACCGAAACAGAATCACTAAATCCATATCCACAGACAGGGCAACCAAGCATGCCAAACAACATACCAACGACAGATAACTCAAGCCCACACCCCGGGCACAGGAAAACCACATAACAACCCGCCCACAACCTGGGCACAGGCAACCAAAAAGACCCAAGAGAAACAGGGATGAACAACCTACGCACCATTCATAACACCTAACATGGACAAACAAACAGCATCCATCTTCAACAGCTGCTGAAACTCTGATGAAAACACCAACAACGAACCCAATGAGCCAAACCATCACCCTAAGGCAACCAATCCCACCAATGGAACAAATCGTGGAAACCATATAACCTACAACCGCACTCAACTAAGGCTGCTCGAAGGCCAGGTCAGATAAATTATTCTCGAGAGTGTCTACCGATCATTGATCGAATCTCTCAAGAACTCGCAATTCCCTTGACAATTAATTGACTGGGCATCGTAATGGGGGAAACCCATAGCATTCCAAAAGTGGAAGAAACCGACGCACCCCAAATATGAAGTTTCCAACCGATTTGAAAAACCGACGACTGGCCGAGCCGTATCCGCCATTTTGATGCAGACGGCATCCGGGGCCCCGCCCCCAAAAACTGGGCGCCTGCCGATGGAAAGACCAAAATCTCCCCATCCCCGATCCGCTCCTTGTCAAGAGACTCGAGGTCGCCAAATCTCACCCGAATCGACCATCCGAACTGAATCGGCATAACCCGAGCGAAACTCGTAGAAAAACAGATTCTCTCCCCATGGTCGCTGGTTTCAAAGGTTTAACCACCGCCGAGACGGACCGATAATTCAATCCGTAAATCCCGCACCATACCATCTTCGCAAGAGCAGGATCCCTTGCCCATGAAGCCAAAAACCCTAACTCTAGAGACGACATTTACGGATCGGGGAGCTAGTTCCATACCCACGGAAAGTGGATACCTGGAAGCAGAGATTAAACTCAACATCCACGGCCATAGCAACGGATTTGAGTACAAGTTCGACCGCATTTGGGTACGCCTGTCGCCGGACAACGCACCGGTGGCATCGCCGATGTATTTCTCGATGATCCAAGCCCAGACCGAGCTCATGATCCACTTAGACTCAAGGTCATGACCCCCCGTTGACAACACCGACGGGCCGATTTTTTCAAGGATATCTGACGCTGATCCTCATAATACATGGATGCAAGATCCACCTCCATTTCAGGAGATCCCGTGACCGGCAATGGCCACTCTTCAAATCTAGATGGGAATAAACACCTATAAACGGTCTTCCTTTGGGAGAAAGTGAACTCGATTTTGGTTTGGGCGATCGACTTTTCGAGATCTCTTCCCTAGCAGTCGATCTCAATTAATAAAACATGCTCCCTTGAATAGGAGCTCGAACCCACAAAAGAAACATGCAAACTGGAAACGGTAAAATCACAAAGGCCGTTTCATCGCTGAAAACCGTGCAAGATGCTCTGTCATACAAACTGCCTCCCAAAAAAAGGAACTTTTAACCAACATAAAAACCATGATCCCTTGGAAAGGAAAAGGAAACCCCAATGTTGAGACCGACAGGAAACCCATATCTGGGCAGAGTGGAACCCCTTCACGAGCGCTCCTCTGCTCTTCATCTCTGGTGGATTCCCTCGGGGACGAAGTTCGTGGCTTCTCATACTGGGTGGATTCCTGGTATGAAAGTCTTTGTCCTACTTTATCAACTCAATAACCCTTGGCCCATAGTTGATTGTGGCGCCTTCACTTCATCATCCATCTTGTGTGGATCGCTTCATTAAACCCTAAGTAACCACTCTTAGCAAACTCTACTTTCCATCACTCACCCCATCTTTTCAACCTTCCATACAATTTTTCAACTCTACTTAAAACTTTCCAAATCTGTTCCATACTACCAAAACCTTCCTAAAATACCCCCTTTCCCCTTTTATATACCATAAATTCACATTTCTTAACTTAGAAAATCTCCAAAATTGGCCCATAACCTATTTCGCCTAAGAAAAACTACCCAAACCCATATTTTGACTTACCTAAACTTCTGGATCATCCATCACGGTCCCAACCTTGCATCAACAAGGTGCAACGGGAGAACATTTTTCACACTAGGTGCCATGTCCAAAACAAGGTATGTAGTGTGATCTTTGATG